>JAPYYR010001116.1:0-18068 GCA_030523065.1 Aphidius colemani | reverse complement strand
ATAGTTTACATCATTGGTTGTTTCAAGGTCATAATATATAAAGATCAAATCAAAATAATTTCAAGTTGTTTGGATCTTGATGAAAAGGAAGGTCAATTAATCAACTTTTTAATATTTTTAGATTCTTTTAATTTGATCAACAGTTTTTTTTTAAAAATGATTTAAAAAAAAAAAAATATGTATTGCCATAATGCACTTTTGAAAAAAATAAACAAAATAGTTTTTTTTTTTTATTTATATATTTTTTTTGAAACAAACAAGAGGTGAAATCTCGATGCCCCTTGATGCGGTTTTTTGCTTCGGTCTTTTGTATATACTGAGATTTGATACGAAATGCGAGTTATAGAACTTGCGAAATATTGAAATTTCCATTGTTCAACAAAGAAGATGCGAAATAAAATACTGGGAGAGTCAATCGAGATATACATGTGCTTCTTGTATTCGATTTATTTTGTAGTCATATTTTTTTCTTACTCTACCTTTCTTAAAATTAAAAAAAAAAAACATTTTTTTCTTCTTGTTCAACATAAATTTTATTATTATATTTATTGATCTCATTAATTTGTTGTTTGCATTATTTTATTTTATCAAATCCATCGACTGAAAAATCATTAATTATTTTCAACAATTTTTTTATTTTTTACGCTTTTTTGTTTTGGATTATTTCCAATTGGATCGCAAACAATTTTTATTTTTATTGTTTGAAGAACTTCACTTTATTCATGAATTTTATTTGATTATATTTTAAAATTTCCAGTCAAATGTGTTGATGCTAAAATGTCATTACGATGTATAACTGTAAATCAAATATGTGAAAAAAAATTATCCAGCTAAAAAAAAAACATGAAACAATGTCTGTTGATTGCGTCAGTAAAAGCACTGTATGATTTAAATTTATAACTACATGACTGGTCATTAGACGAAAAATATAGTTGTAATAATATTTAAAGAAAAAAATAAATAAAAAATTCACGATCATTCTTGTGATTTCTAAAATTCCATAATTCTTAGTCATCGTTAATACAGGAATGAAAAAAAAGGAATTTTTTTAAAATTGATTTTTATATGTTTTATCAATATGAGCTAATGAGTTATTTTCCTGTTTCATCACATTATATATAAATCAGTTCGTTTGATGTTGTACATTGTGTGTGCACATATTAAAATTCACTCAATGAAAGAAAGATGAATCGCTCATCATTTGAAAGTTTGAAAAAAAAAAAGAATTCAAAAGCGATGAATCGTCGTAATATAACTTAATCAGGAGTAATAATTTTTTTTAAATTCATAAAATTCAAGTCCAAATAAAAAAAATTGTTTTCAATAAAAATTTTACATCAGTTGTTTGAAATAAAATATTATCTGGGTAAATATAAATATAAATTTTTCATGATTGTTTGGAAAAGTAACGCATCGATGTCTCCACACAAGCATTGACTTTTTTATTCGAAAAAAAAAAATGAAAAACAATTTTAAACGCCAAGTTGTTAAGATAGAAGGCAACAAGAAACAATAAAAAAAGTAGAAGGATTGTTTCAAAGTGATTTTTCTTGAATATGAGTGGGTAAATGACAGTGGCGCATGCGCTCAGTGATTTGCGCTCAGTAGGTCGCTGGTAAAGAGTTAACCAGCACAGGTCGCACTTTGCTGTGGCATTTATTCAGTCACACGGAGCAACCCGAGCATGATGCAGGGACCAGCGGTTCATTATAAATAATTTTTTTTTTTCAAATAACGGAACGTTAAAAAGCCGGCTTTAAAATATTTGTTTACGTACAAAACACATGCGCTTGCGTAAAAGAACAAAAAAATTATTCAAATAAAAGTTTCACCTGTTTGTTTAACAATTAAAAAACAAAAATTTTTCTTTCTTTTTTTTTTTTTGTGTGTTTATTCAATGTGAATGTGAACAATTTTTTTTTTCTATTCAATATATTAAATATTTATTTGGATGATTCTTTTTTTGACTATTGGATATAGAACAAGTGACTGTTTGAAAAAGTTTTCACTCAAATTCACTTAAACTATTGATTGATGGCTCAAAATTTCCGCGGGAAATTTTTGAAACTTTCCTGTTGTGTAAATTAATAACTGAGGTACTGAATAGTGAAAAAAAAAAAGATCAATTTAAAATAATATCTTGAGAGAAAAAAAATAATAAAAATGGTGTACGGTGGTTTTGAGATGGAGACGGTGAGTTTGAATTTGTTAATTAAATTAAAAATAAATAAAAAATTTATTTATAAATGATTAGTAAGATTTTATTGACTGATACTTATAAATTATCTATAAATAATAGTTCCATCCATTAGTATGTATTGTTTTTTGTTGAATTAAATATCAGGTTTTGAAGAAAACCTTGACATTTAAAATCGAACAAAAAAAAAGATTAAAAAAAAAAAAACACTCAATAGTGTTTTTTAAATTACATTTTTTTTTCGAGGTTAATGTTTTTCTTTGATAGTGACATTGACAGTCACGATACTCTTGTATAATTTTATTTGGCGCGATCATTCAATACGCAAGTATAGAAGTCTGACCCAGTCGGGACAACTCCACTTCTTGTGCGTGTGGATAACATACATAGAGACATTCGTGCAACAAGTAGAGAAATCGCGCTCTGGAAAGCCAAGAACTGAACCAATTTTTCTACTTGCAAACTAAAATACTATTTAGGCTGTAATCTACTTTTTTTTTCCTCCATTTACCTGCATTTATATGTACTGGAATAATTTTTTTTACCTCATCATTTTGAACTTGATTAACTTCTTTTTTTTTGCGACATTAAATCTTCATAACTTTAATAGATCGATGCAATTTTAAAACTCACTGACCATAGGTAAATCAAAAAAATTATCACACTTTAAATTAATTTTGAGAAAGCAATCATCAAAGCATGTAATTTTATATTTTAAATATCATATTCATGTAATTATAATGAATTTTTTTTTAAATAATTTTTTTTCTCATGAAAGTTATTTTTAAATAATTAATGTTATTCATATACATTAGTCTAAAAATAATCTGTTAAAAAAAGATAACGATGTATGATAAAAAAAATAATTTAAACAAAGAATAAAGACCTTGAAAAAAGTCAAAGATATTAATGGAAATTTGATATCTTGAATAGCATGAATTTTTAAATAGATTTGACCTCATGAAATTCTCATTCTCCCTCTCATTCAAGGCTATATAATAGTAATTTTTTTTTAAATCCAAAAAAGTATATAACCAAATAACAAAATAGTCAATAAGCCGACGGACCAAGTTACTTACATCATTTTATAGTGTCTGGGATTATAGTATTAAAAAAAAAAAAAAATCTTATTTCGTCAATTTTTTTCTATTAATTAATCACTATTCAATGTGTTATTAAATCAATCACCTGACAATGGCAATAATTTTCTTAGAATTCCAATTGGAAATACGTGAAAATGAATGATAAATTATCGGGAAAAAATTAAATGAATATATTTTTAATTATTGTATTATTTTTATACAATTTTTTATATCAATTTTTTTTTTTTTCTTACAAAAAATATGATATTATATATTTATAAAGATTTTGACTAATGTCGTTTTGATTTATTGAATTTAAATCGATAAAATTACGACATGCTGTTACTTATTGTTGTGAAAATTTTCATAATTTTTCAATGACAAACAGAGTGACTCTTATGCTCTTCCTCGTGATAAAATCAGATGTAAAACAATATGATATATATAGATGGCTTTATATGTATGTTTTTTTATGTTTTTTTTTTTAAATTTTTTTTCTGGACCTGCTGAGAAGGCTAACTTTCGAATCTACTACATACCCCGCCCCTTCACTGATTCTCGCGACGTTCGTAATTCTCGCCCGTCGAGAAATTCACTCGACACGTACGTGATGGAAAATTTTGCGGTGAAAAAAAAGCAATAATAAATGAATAAATAAAATAAAAATAATATTTAAAAAAAAAAAATTTAATAACAAAAAATAAATAAATAATAAAAAGTTGCAGATGACCTCGTTGGTTTTTCAATCTTTCAATTTTTCTCTTGTCTTTTCATCATGAATCACCTTAAATCGCGCATTTTTTGTCATCAAAATGTAACTTTTTTTTTTTTGTGTCATCAATTTGATATTTTCTTGATTCTAAATTAATTTTTTTATTCCTTAAATTTTTTTGTAAACATCATTTTCATATGACTAAGTGATAAATTGAATTTTCGAAATATTCATGAAATTTTTTTGTGTATTTTGATACATTATAAAATTACACTTTTAATCTGTATTATTCAGCTTATCATTGAGCCTCGTCATTTTGAACTTTGTTCATATTTTAAGTATATTTACAAAGTCATAATAATTTTTTTGTTCCACACTGTTTTTATTGATTAATTTATCACGTAAAAATATATTAATTATCTCATGATTAACTAAAATGATAAACTTGTTTCTCTAATACTTGTAACTCTAATTATATCAAACTTAAAATACTTTGATTTAATTGAAAAAATTTCCTCTTTGCTACATCTACTTTCAATAGATTTTCCAAATTAATTCATCATTTTCTTGAATTTATTTATAATCTATGAAATTTATAAATCAATCATTCAATTATATTTAAATTGACTTTTTTAAATTCAATTAATTTTAGTTTACATGATTAGCAATAAATAATTTATTTTTTATATTTAAAAAATAAATATTTGATTACTATTTATATTTTTTATTTATTTTGTTGAGTTTGCGTGTTGATGTTCACACGATTCGCAGGGATTATGGCCCTCAAGGGTTATAAACGCGTGCGTGCGGCTTTAAGAGCTCGCGAATCAGCCGCGGTGCCCAATTAGCCGGGCAGTGCTGGTCACGCCGTGGAATCTCCTTAAGGATAGGACCCACGGCATCCCATACAACTACCATAAACCTCTGTGAACTTGAAACACGGTAGCTACTCTTTTATATGCACTATGTATAATTTTTTTTATTTAAATTAAAAAGTATTAAAAAAATAAATAAAAATCCAATAAATACATAATTGCAGAATACCATTTGTACATTCAACATGGTCATATTATTTTAGACTTGATTCTGATCGTTGCTTTTTTTATTTTTGTTTTTTAATGCATACACCGAATTATTCCCGTCGTTATAATTTTTTATTTCCAGTCTCAAGTTATTTTATATATTTTTTTTTATAAAGTTATGTATTTAAATGCAAATATTATTGAGCATTTTCATCGAACTTCTCATATTCTCTGGGTCAGTTAAACCAGAATCCCTCGGGTATTTATTCTTTTTTATTTTTTATCAATCCAGTTTCCGTATGTATATTTATGTGTTTTTAATTCCTTAATAATCCAGTGAATACTTGAAACATTATAAATTTCTTGTCATCACAGTTATTTCATTTCTATCTTCATTCACATTTATGTCAATTTTTTTTTAATTCAAAAAATCATACATTTATATGAAAAAAAAAACACCAAAACTTGAATTTCTTATCAATTTATCTCGATTTAATGACTTGGAATTTTTAAAAATTGTCACTAATTTTTATAATTGAATTAATTTTGATATAAACTATTTTATGATGATTTTTTTTTGACAAAAAGTTGAGTGGTTTTTTTTTTTTTTTTATTAAAAGACTTTATCGATTCTTGACGACAGATTAATTGATTATAATTTATTTATCATTTTGCACAACAGGTGTATATACTTTTGTTTTTCAAAAAAAAAAATCCTAAATAAAAATTAAAAAGGCGTCGAAAAAGTAGAGTCATAATTTCTCTATAATTCTTGTCAAACTTGTGCGTAGTTTTGTTGTTCATATTAGGCATGGTTGATTTTATTTATTATTTTTTATTAAAATATTTTTTTCCTTTTCATTTCACCAATGTTTGCTAGGTAGTATCGTATTTTTCATAATTGTACATGGGTTTGGCTTTTATGATCCATCATATGTAGCCACAAGAAAATGATAAAATTGTTTTTTACGAGGAAAGTAATTGAGTAAGAAAATTAATATCTTCTCGATAGAGTTACTCGAAAGATTATTAGTTACATTACGATACGATGAAACTATCTATCTTACATACATATTTTTTTCTCAATTATTATTAAATTGTAGGGGTTGTTGAAAAACAAGATAATTTCTTGGACATCTATTCAAATGAAAAATAAAAAATAATATTAATAAAAATAATAAATTTTTAAATAGATTAAAATATGTTTTAATAATTCCGTTTTAAAAACCGTTACATTTTACCTTTATTTTGTGCTTTTAATTTTTTTCCTTGAATATATAGTCACGTGGCGCCAGGATACCTCCACAATTTATATATATTACTTGGAATTTCCGTGGTCAGAATAAGTTAAAATAAAAAAATTCAAAGTAGAAATTGAAGGTGAAAGTTATGTACTAACACAAGTTGTTGGTGATTCAAAAATTATGATAAAAACAGTAAAATTAACGCTGTAAAAGTAACAAATGTTTTGTCAATCCAAATAAGAGATGAAAAAAAAAAAAAAAATAGAAATAAAATTCAAGATATAAGTGTAAATAAATTGTGTAAAGAGTAAAAGATAATTCACAGGGTGCAGGGGTATTGTGGCCGATGGGGTTAGTAAGGGTGATGATAAATTGTAGCCATCTTTGGGGACAAGATAAATCAGACATACTGTCTCTTTCTGGCTTTGTTTCTCTATACTTGAACAACAGATTCACCTTGGTTATTTGTGCAAAGTGCAAATGATCACTCGCTTAATTACGCGTTCAGCTCATTAAGGTTGTTATCCCTGGTTGCTCACGCATTAGCCTTTTCTGGTGGAATTTTCAGCCCTCTTTCCCTCACCAATAGCCGTCCTATACTTAAACTCAACATTTAAATAGAATATAAATTTTCTCCACGTCTCGATCAACATTATTTTATTATTATTATTATTTTTTTTCATACATATAATTTGTTTGTTTATTTACTTTTTAAACTTTTTTATTTGTTACATCTCTTATTCTCTTTGTAGCTGCTTTGTATAGTGAAATCCTCTCGTGTTACAACCCCCTTCGGGTGTGAGCAATGAGTTGCAATAATTTCAATGTATATGTAATTTCACTAATGAGCTATTCTTGATATATACCAATGTAATTAAAATGCCAACATGATGCTTTATTATTTATTAACCTGACAATAATCAGAAATTTATTTATTAATAAAATAAAATTATTTAATATATTTTTTCAATTGATATTTTTTATTATTTAATTATTTACTTTTTTTTATTGCAAAAATATGTCTATTTTAAAGAGAAAATTCTTGTGGTTTATTTAAATATAATACAAGCAAAATTTGATGAGCTCGTGGTTGTCAGAGTTTATTATATTTAGTTATTACAGAAAATAGCCATCAACAAATTATATGTAACTTGAAAAATCTCATCATAAAAGAATGACGACAATTTTTAATTTTATAAATAATTTATGATAAATATTTCTCTTAAAAAAAATATATATTAAATTAAAAATTTCAAGCAAGCAATATTCAAAGTATATAGCTTTTTCGTATGAGATATATATTTATGTGCTTCTTTTTTTGTTTTTGTGTTTGTAGAATTTTTTTTTTCTTTCAAGTCGCGATTCTTTCAACAAGACAGAGGCAAACGGTCATGGACATCGGCGCATTTCTCGCGGGAGGTCCCCCATGGTTATAATCTTTGTCTTTTTAAAATGTTGCAACTGTTTCTCCGACTAGTCATATTTTTACGGGGTAAAAGCTACACCGCTATATATACAAAGATAGTGCTTACTCGCGTACGCGTGCCCCCTCGATCAATTGTTCACAAAAAAAATGATAAAAAACAATTTTTATATTTTTAAATTCTTGAATGTGTATTTGTGCATATTGGGCCTGTTGCACAACTCAAACGGTCCCCATAACTACTGACCCTCTATAAATTCATTTTGTTATTTCCATTCGCACAATGACTCTCACGATAAATGAATTTTTTTTTCTTTTTATTCTATTTATTTATGTTTCAATATGTTATATATAAAATATAAATGGATTTTTTATATATAATGTTACTTTTGTTTAAAACTATAAATGAGGTTGGATCTGGTTTCAGTTGTATAGACACAACGCAACATTTTATCTTGCAAAACGGTCAACCGGTTGCCCTCCGCGTAACGACGCCATGACGTCATTTACTGATCGATCTCTATACCGAAATCTAAATCGTTTATCTCAAATGCGAATATATTTATACACAATAGCTAGACTATAAAATTCAAGCAACTTGTATGCCAAATCGTTAAATTATTTTCAATATACATTTAATGTTGTAAACGAAATAATAAAATGAACAATCCGCATGTGAATTTTTTAAAATTTATTTTCGCAATCCGCATCAATTGCGTGTATTGTATTGTTTTTTTTTTTTTTGGGTTTTGTGTATGAATTTGTGGCCATGAAAGAAAGAAAATAAAAAAATTGATAAAGATGAGGAAAAAAAGGCAAATAAACTGACGAGAAAATTTTTTTTGAAAGGCATATATGTGAGTTTATAAGCATCAAGTTTTTTTTCGCTGTATCTAAAAGTCGACTACCTTCAGTTTAAATACATTTATTATCGTTTAATCCCTAGACCTCTTTAACGTTTAAAATTTACTTTTAAAATGTACATTAAAACCTATAACTTGTAAATCATATTTATCGCGTAAATACTGTATTATGTATTTACTATGTACTCGAGATATGTATTTATATTTGTGATCATAAACAATATTATTATATTAATATAAATAATTGATAAAAAATTAAACTTAGATAATAAAATTAATATATTATTCAATTTATAAATTAAATCTATTGTCTTTTTTTTATATAATTTACGTTCTAAATCTTGTTGCATATATTCGAATTGAAGTAGACAAATGCAATACGTTCACTTCGTTTCGAGGTCGAATTGTGTTTGGTCTTGCAAAACAATTTGCTGATTTTTTTATTTTTATTATTATTTGTATTTTTTTTTTGTTGTTCCTTTAATTTATTGTATTAATTTTATCATCATTTAACTATCAAACTGTTTGCACTTATTTTCATAATGCTGTCAGTTGATGAAATCAAATTAATAAAAAATTAATTTAAAAAATTTAAAATATTAAATCACCACAACTATTGCTATCTGTTTTGATATATTATCAGTTTTTTAAAGCTCTACAATAATCAGTTATGATTTATGAATTATAATTAATTATAAAAATAATTTGTTTATATCTGCTGTGGCCTAATTATTATCATGTATGCGCTATTGTGTTCACATGTGCAATGACTGTGTAACATGCATATTGCAGAGCCATTATTAATACAATATACATAAATATAAATTAATTCTCATTCATCTACTATTTAATTAAAAAAAAAAATCATAATAATTTCCATTCTGATATCCATTTGATTATCTTTCAAATAATAATTTGTATATAAATTATTTTTCCTTCTGCAATATTTATTTTTGAATAACATAAAATAGTGACTAGATAATGTACAATGATTTTTCTATTGATAAAATTTTTCTTTATCAATATATATTCAAAGAATGAAATTGCAATAAATAAATTTAAATAGAAAAAATAAATATCATTTTTTAGATTGCAAATACATATGTCTATTTTTTTACTGTAACATTTAATTTTTTCACGTTTGAATTGTATTCAATTCACGTTTGATTCCAAGAGAAATACAGAAAGCTAAAAGAGACTATAAAATTATCTCATGACAGTTCTATGTCTCGTGTAGACACACGTTTTATGCACCGGCACGCGTTTCTTCCTTCTTGAATAGCCTCGAATATTTTATCATAAAAAAAATAAATATTTTCTTACAAAATAATCAATTATTTTCTGTATGAATTTTTTTCACATTATAACTTTATTTAATATATTTAAAATAAAAGTATTATACCATTTAACACTGTTATTTTTATGAGATAAAAATAAAATTTTCCATGCAAATAAAAAAGTATAAATTATGTTTTTTATTTTTAAATATAATTTTTATTACTTTCAATTAAAAATACATGTTGGTGTATTTTTTTCGCTTCAAATATATAAATTTAGAGCATCTTCGGATGCACTAATACACATAATTTTATTATTTTTATTTTCTTTGCTTGTTGTTAACGCATTTTTTACCGTTAGCTAAGTGACTGGGCCACTTATATACATTGCCATTCGCGACTCACCTATATGCGCCTATTTGCACTGCATATGTCAGACTGGACTCGATTTGTATCACTTAAATTTGACCCTCCTGTCTTTCCTCGCGCCTATGATTTGCTGGTTTTAAATATTTTTATGTTTAATTATTCTTTTGATTTAGAATAATATATAAATTAGTTTTTTGTAATTTAAATTTTGTTCGTTTGAAAAATATTTAATTGTCTTTGGGGAAGACTTAATTGTATATATCTCTGCGTGTTAAAGTAAATGTATGTTGTCTTCATGTGACAATATCAGTTTGTATTTAAAAGAAAAGAATTGTTTTTTTTTTTGCAGACATTTGCCACTGTATCACTGTATAAAATTTAACTGAAGGACAAAAGAATTGTCATCGCAATACTTGAGGGTTGTTTTCACTGCTGTTGTCTCAGTTGTCTTATCAAACAAGCAACTGTCGTTGCTTCGTATATTCTTAGCGATAATCTACGTGACTTTATTATCGTCATTTAAACCAGCTACTCTCATTCTTCTTAACACAGCATGTGCATATCATGTCACATCCTCTTCATTATATTAAATTTATATATTTTTTCCTTTTAATTTATTTATTTTATTTGTTTTTCTTTTTCCTTTAAATATTTTTTATATTGGTCTTTTATTTTTTTTGCTGGGATAAAAATCACTCGGGAGTAAATGTTTTTTTCTTTTGACTTGCTTTTATTATTAATATTTATTTATTTATTTTATCAAAAAATATATGGGCTATACTGACATTAAGTTGCAGAAAATAATATGAAAAAAAAGAGATCAGGAGGTGACTGTAAAAAAGAAATATAAAATGAAGAGGATCGAGTATCATTTGAATAGAATAGGACGATGGTTATTTACGGTATTCACGAAGGTGCAGTATGCTCGTGCCATGTTAACTTATTTTATTTATTTTTTAAAAAATTTTTCATTTTACAATGTATTATTATTATATTGCAGAATTAAGATAAATTCGTATAATTTTCAGTCGACTAAAAACATTTCAAAATATAAAGAAATAATCTTATTGTTTTTATACTGAAAAATTATTGAAAATTTTTTTTAAACATTACAATTGACCAAATGAATTTCATTCAATAAATTAAGAAGCAAATGAGGTAATTTTTATTTTCACAAAAAAGCATGACAGGTATTTTTGATAAAAATAAAATAAAAAAAAGATGGAATTATCGAGTAAGACATTATCGAATATGCTAAAAACAAATATCGATTTGAATCTATTGAAATTTCGCAATCTACAAAAAGATACCGGATACAATCGCCCCCGGGGTCTTATGAATACATTTTCAATATATTTTTCTGATAGCCAGAAAGAGAGTACATTTGTGCATCCAAAATAAATGTAATCGAAGAAAAAAATAAAATACGTTCTCTGGTGTTTCATATGTATTTACAATAAAAAGTATATATAAAGTCGCGCACGCTTGAACATAAATTTAAAATTGTTGCAAGGGGGGTATGTGGGTATGTGGGTATGTAGGTATATGCACAGTGATTTTATATAGAAAATAAATACAGTAGACAATACTGAGACAAAAAAAAAATAAATGAATAAAGAACAAATGAAAAAAATAGAGTTGAAAGACATACAGAGAAATTGAAATGAATAAAAAAAGAATATATTAACGAAAAAAAAAAGGAATTTTCGATCGAGGGCCACACAGAGGCCAACTGCAATGTGCATATCTCTTGTGCATATAAAATGGGGGAGGAATATTCTCAGAAGCGGGAGACCATTACTGGTGCCTTAAGCCACATACTGATATCTCAATACAAACCCCTTTCGTTTGAATCCATTATAAAATCAATGCTACATACTATCGCACGTCTTTTTTGCTAAATTTTTTTTTCTTTTTTATTTTAACACAATAATTATTTAAATAAATATTAATGGGTCTTGTAAAATTACTTAAATTTAAATTCAATTGGAAATATGTTTCAATCAGCCAGTGAAACAACAACAAGTAGTTTTTTTTTTTCTATCGTTTTCTATGCGAGGGTAAAATTATGTGAAAAATAATATAATTTCTGATTGTTTTCTTATTTTTTTTATTTAACTTTTATAATTTTTTCATTTGATATTGAGTGATTGAATGATATCGTAATGTTTAGAATTTTAAATTGAAAAATATCCATTTAAACGTTTAAATATGACTATTTTCTTATGAACAATAATATATTTTATTGTAATTATATTTTTAAAATTACATCACTAATTAATTCAAATAAAATCACATCAATAAATCTACAATACAATTGATTAAATACTATTTATGCATCTTTTCAAATGATAAATTATGCAAAGTTAAAAAATAATTCAACCATCTTGTTTTTGAATTTTAATATTTATTTTTTCTCCCCAATTTTTTTATTTTATATTTCATGTTTTCATATATATATTTATTTTATACATATATATTTTTTTTTAAAAATGTGCAATATAATTTAATCTTGTTCGTATTCGAGATCGTAGTGCGACCGTGTTTACCGCTGAATTATACATAAGTCTTTGAGCGAATAAAATATATGCCGCGAGCGTTAAACGCTTGAAAAATAAAAAAAAAAAAGGAATATAACTTGTAAGAAAAATAATAATATTGAAAATAAAAGTAAAATATATATAAATAAATAAATATATATCCCAAGTTGGATATTAAATAGAAAAAAAGCTTGTAAAAGTGTCAAAAAATAAAAAATAATTTACATTTTATCTTCACATGTTCATTAAAGCTCACACAAATAATGCTTTATTTTTTTCTTATAAAATCATTTAAAAATTTGTTCAGCTGTATACAAACACATTATTAATTTGAATAATTTATATTAATTAAAAAAATATTTACCTTTCTAACGATCTGACATTTAAAGTTTTGAATGACGTTAATTGTGGCCTTGAAATATATATTTTTTTTTTCTTTTCAAAACACGTTTTAAATGATTGGTGAAATTTTATCACAAGTTACAACACTTACACATTGTGAACTAATAAATCATAAATCATAATGCAATATATATATTTTTAAAATTATTTATTTAATTATTTTTTTTTTAATTAAATATTCATTGTTGGCACTTGGCTTCCGGGCTCTTCACCTGACAACTCGAGGTTGAAGTAACATTATTTCTATATAGGTGTTGCAAAAATAATACAAACATATATTGATGTCAAAAGGTAACATCAATAGATCATAAAAACATTAAAATAAAAAAATATATACTATGCTCAACAAAATCGAGATTGTAATTTTATTTTATTTTTCATTTATAAACTTGTTATAACTTTATTTATTTATTTTTAATTTAGCTCTCCTTATTTACCTTTGTTTTTGATTTTTTTTGCTGTTTTTTTTTCTGAGCTTTCGGTGGATTGTATAGCAAAGGTGTGAGTAGGTAATTTTTTTTATTTTATTTATTTTACAATACTAAACCGCCTTCAGAAACCCTGTGGTGTGTACAAGTCTTAATGGCGTCCACTTTACCGCTTTTCGTATGTCGTTCATACACCGCTTAAGTTGATTTATCGAATATTTTGTGAGCAATTTTTTCATCTACATAAATAAACAATTTTTATCAATTTTATATTATTATTAAACAATGTTTTCTCAAATATAATTTACACATATATTTGTGTATAGATTATATGGCATTTTAATTATTTTTTCTTTGATAAATCAATTTACACAGAGCTTTTTTCTATATCTCAAATTATTTATAATTTATACGTCTTAATTTACTCTTTTCATCAATAAAACTTTATAAATTTTTATAAATTCAGTCATTTTTTTGTTAATAAACAATAGTTTTGAAAATAATAACTATAAACGTGTTATTTTGAATAGAGCTTTTAAGGCTTTCATGTTATTTAAATGTTTTTATATCCTTAATTATTTATAATTAATTTATTTTCTATAAATATCATTATTAGCTATTCAAAAATAAATAAATAAAAACAGATAAACTATATGCAAATATATATAACCAGACAAATATTTTTTAAAAAATTTCTCATTTTTATTGCATTCTTTATATTCTGTTTACTCATCGAGTAACTGGAGTCACTGGCTTTTTTTTTTTTTTCTTCTTCATTTTTCAATAAAACAAAAAAAGTAAAATTCATGTTTTCTTATTCTTGTATCCTCAAATAAAATATATATACCCACACGTTATTTTCATAAACACATACTTATTCACTCGGTATAATTTCTCATACATATTTGCAACACTTTGGAATTCACGACTCAATCCTTTTCTCCTTGTTCGTTTATATGTGTATATCAGTTGTATATTTGTATAATTTACCTCTCACTCGTTTCACATATATATTATACAAATAAATAAATAGCAACCTTCAAGGCCGACTACATTTAACTTTTCCAATTCGTGGATCCACTGAATGACTTCCTATCTTTGTCCTTGTTTTTCTTCAGAATCATTCTCAATTCAATCCGTGTTTAAAAATTTAAAAAAAAATATATCTGACAAGTTGATTTCACATAAAACTCTTTATACTTACTATAAAATTAATTACTTTTTATTTACATATAATAATAAGCATATGAATTTTATATTGTGTTGTTAAATTGATCTATTTTAAATAATAATATATTTTTTTTTAATAAATAATAATTTACATATAATAAAATACAAAATTATTATCACGGAAGTTTATATTTAATAAATGATGTTTATTAAATTGACCTTTGTTGCAGAAAATTAGAGCAACAAGGATATAATGCCATGTAAAATTTATATTTTAAGCTAATTAAAATTAAATTGTCCATGTCAAGTATCCTGCTTGTCATTATGATGATATTGTAATTTTTTTTTCTGAGCTTTTAATTTCTGCCGGCGGGTTTAATCATAAACAATTGATTGTTATTTTTTTTTTTTAATATAGATTTATTTAAATTTTTTATTGATCATCATTAATTGTATTTTAATTTTATTAATTTTATGTTTGTTTGATGACAAGCAAGGTCTGTAAATTGAGCTTTTAATTTTTTTTTTTTTTAAATTTTTAATTAAATTGCAAATTATTTTCATGATAAAACAATTATTTTTCCATTTTATTCGATGAATTATTTATTGATTTTATTTATTGAAATTTGTAAATTCTTTATTGAGAGTAAGTGAGTGTTGAATTTTTTGGATTATGCAGATTATTTTATGTATGGCATTTAATGCTTTCGGATAAATGCGTAGGTTTATGTATATTGTTTTTGTGAATAAATTTAAAAATAAAAGAACAATAAAATAACTTGTAAAATTAAAAAAAAAATATATATTTTTTTTGTATATAAAATGATATTTTTTATAGCTAAAAAATATTTTAATTCAAATATATAGTTTTCATAAAGCAAAAATTTATTTATATGAATTTATCAAGTGTCAGAGAAATATTTCTGAACACCAGGTAGTCTGTCAATCTCGGAAAACATTAAACAATGTCCAACAATATGAGCATATTCACATTGTGATTTAAACATATATTTATATTGTGTTTTGTTTTTTTAAAAAAATGTATTATTTTTTATTTTTCAAACTTTATTTTATCAAACAGACAAAAGGCAATGCTCATAACTCGACGTGGTGATGTACTGGAGATCATTACCACCGCCGTTATGCTCCCTTTATGCAGTATTATGTTACTATTTACACTATCACAACTGACTATTTATCTGTCTTGCTCACTTACACAATTTTATATTTTTCAAATAATATTTATTTCAATTTTTCATACTCATTTTTTGTTCAGCATCATCCTCATGCGTCAGACCAACGTCAAAACTTAAATTTTCTATATCAACCAAATTAACTGTGTTATTTTATTATAATTTTCGAAAAATATTTCATAATGCTCAGGCTGAATAACCCACAGATGATTGACAACGGTTAACACATACATTTATTATTTATATTAATAAAAAAAAAATAAAAAATAAAAAAAAAAAACAAAATAGATTATCCATCATTCTTGAAATCTTGACATATGTTAAATATATATTCAAATAATGTAATAGAAAATTATACAAAATAAATTGCAAATAATATACAAATACCTCAACAACAATCGGTCACACACGCACCCATTGTTCGAGTTTCAAATTGTCACGGAACATTTGGTGAAAGACAATAAGGAGCGGTCGCCCACACGCGTGGTGAAACTATTACTCTGTATATTATGTGTCTTATAGACATTAAGTATTATTTATCCACACCAAGAAAATACAAAATAAATAACATTTATTATTATAAAACTCATGCTGATAACAATTATTATTTATAATGTATATTTTATTTAAATTATTATTTAACAACACAAAAAGCCACTTGAAAAATGCTACTGAATAAGACAAATAAATTCATGGATAAATTTAAATAAAAATAATTAGTTGAAAAAAAAAAAGTCAAACAATATATATTTATATCGTAAACTTGTTTGGAGTGAGAGTGCATCGATAAAATACTTTAAAATATACAATCGCATGGTCAATATAATTCCCTAACAAACGATGGACAAATAAGTGTGGCGATTTTTTTTTTATTTCTATTCCATTTGGCCTATTATCTTCTTGAAATAGTGCCTTTAATTTACACAATATCGATGGTAAATTATTGAACACAAATGTATGGTGTTTGCAAAAAAAAAAAATACATATAAATACGAATGCGATTGTGAGTCAGAAAATCTCGAACGAAATGAGGCGGCATATAAAGAGAGCTTTTTTATTGTATCATATATATAAATAGTAGAGCAAAATGTGTCGCAGAAGCGTCGATAGTTCGCCCACACGCTACGACAAATCTCAGTGTGTAAATACAACTGGCAATAAAGTTACCATTACAATTGCTTTTGCTTGAGAAATCCTATTATCTACCTGGTTAAATTTTTTTACTTTTTTTTTTTGCAATTTATTTCGTGTGTATTCATGTGGCACAAATACAGCTTCTAGAAAATATAAGCATTTATTTGTATACTGCACTTATTTACTTCGATAAATTTATTAGTTTCATATGATAAAATTATTATTATTTTTATTATTTAAATTAAACAATAAAATGTTGATATTTTTTTGTTAAAATTTAGTGCAAAAGTTTGTGATTATAGATGATTTTAAACGCTACTTAGCTGATTGACTCACCTGACTGTCACAGAGTCATGGAAAAAAATTGTTAACAAAATTTAAATTGAATTTAATTAATACAAATTTAGTGATGTAATTGAAAGAAAAAAATAAAACAAATTGACTTAAATACGCTTGAATTGACTTTGTTTATTAACAAGTATTTCTTAACTTTCAAATGAGTTTGAAAAGGAAAAATATCTGTATCGGTATTTTAAATTCGAGCTAATTAATTTGAGTTAAACAACCGGGTCTTATTTTAATTATTGACTTTTTATTTATTTATTTTTTTTTGCTCTCGTGGTATTTGGCTAGATTAACGTTGAAGCAAACTGATCGAACAATCGATAAAAACGATCGATGGAACTGTGGAATTCTTTGAATCACGTGGAGACCTGGTTGACCGTGTAAACCGTGATAGTAATCGGTAAGTACACTAGTTTTATGGTGTTGATCAATGTAACGGATCATATAATAACCGAGTGAATGTGTGTATAAAATTATTGAAATATTATTTGCAACTATTTATCATCGAAGAAGACCAAGAGCCATACAATCAATGACAATTGAATTTTATTTCTACTTGTCTGACTTAAAACGGTCAATACTACTTAAAAAAGAAAAAAAAAATTAACATAATACTGATTGAAAGAAACAAATAAAATTCTACATTCATTTAGCATATTTTATTGTT
>JAPYYR010001115.1:0-18070 GCA_030523065.1 Aphidius colemani | reverse complement strand
AAAAAAAAAAAAAAAAAAAAAAAAAAAAAAAAAAAAAAAAAAAAAAAAAAAAAAAAAAAAAAAAAAAAAAAAAAAAAAAACTCAAATTAATATTATATAATTTTTATTTGAAAAAAAAAAAAGATAAAATAATAGAAAAAAAAACAAAACCTTTCCCTCCTTGTTTTTTTTTTTTTATATCCTCATAAAATATGAAGAGAAAAAAAAATTTTTTTTTTATTCTTTAATTATACAGAAACACATGATAGATTAATAAAATAAAAAAATATATTTCTAGTTGAAATTAAAAAATAAACAAATAATATTATTATTAATAATAAATAAAAAAAAAAAAAAAAAACGCCATAAAAAAAAAACAAGAGGAACGAAAGCACGAGCTTCTATTAGGTTTTTTTTTTTTTGTTACAATTTATTGCCCAGGTGGAACGCAATGGCCCTACGTGTACGAGATTGTGATAACAGAACAGCAACTGAATTGGCTGCAGCAAATGGTCACATGGAAATAACAGAGGAATTGAATCGGTTGGAAGCAAGAAGACAGGATGGACTATTTTTGAGGCCAGCAAGTCCAATACCAAGACGGCCATCACAAGACAGCGGTCTCGATTTGGCCTTGTGTTAGTTTCTCGTTTATTCATTCAATTATTTATTTCCCAAATTCCCAAAATATATATATCTTCTAGTTTTTATTAACCCACGTATACTCGAAACCTTTTATGACCAAAATCTTCTATTAAAAATTTAGTATAAAAACTTTTATTCTTGAATCTTAACGAAAATTTAAGAACAAAAAAAAACAAACAAAATAATAATTAGTTTATTTTTATTAGTAAAAATAGAAAATTATTTTTTTCTTTTTTTTTTTTTATCATTGATAGGTTGATTTAATTAAGCTCGATAATATTGTTGATAGTTAAAACAGAAAGTATTTATTTTTATAGTTTATAAATATATATATATATTTTTTAGTATAAAAAAAAAAGAGAAAAAAAGTTTTGTTAAGGCTAATCGATAAATGCAGGTGGTTCACCGCTTCTGGACAACATGGAATTGTTGCAAGATGATGACTCATCCTTAGGCATTGGCCAACAAGAAATAGAGAGTACTCCAAGCTCTCAGTCGTCTGTAGGTCCGTACCTTTCCTCAAAAAAAAAAACTCCAGTAATAAAATTAAAGAGAAAAAAAAAAAGGACGAATTATCCTTTGCCTGTGCCTGTTTATCTGTCGTGTGGTTTTTTTTTTTTTTTTTTTTGTTCTTAATGTATGTGCTATCTCAACTATTTTATTGTTGTTTATATTTATTTGATATATTTTTTTTTAAATTTGTTTTTTTTTGTTTCACACTCTCAATAGTTGTCAAAGTAGCTCCAATTTTGTTCACAACACAAAAGCAAAAAAGATAAATCAATTTGTCTTATTTACTTTTTAATATGGCCAAAAAAAAATATCAGTTTTAATTATTTTAATAACAAAAAAACAATCAATGTTTTAATATATTGATATTCTTGAAGTTGTTGTTTTATCATTTTGTTTTTTTTATTATTACTAACTTAATAATATTATTTTAAAATAATTCGTGCTTAACAGTGTTGATGTTGCTTGAGCTACAACAGAAAATAATAAAATACATTTATGAAAATAGTAGTTATATAATTCAATTTGAGGATAACAAAAAGTTAAAATAAAAAATCAAGTTGATTTTAAACTTTTTTGTAGAACTAAAAAGTTACTCAGGATACTAAAAATGTTACAGATATTTATTCTACAACTGCATAGCTGGCTTTGGCAAAACTACTTCAACCTCATTCCCACCCACCCTACCCTCAAACCCTCATTAAAAGCAAAAAAATTACATATATATCTCTAAAAATGCTGTTGTATATGTCTCGTGATTACCATAATAAAAAAAAAAAAAAATTATTATTACAAATTGTGTGAGCAACTGGATATATAATTGTTTTCCCAGGACGATAGATAATGTGTTTCAGTGTATTATTATTATTATTATTATTTGTCAAATTTAATTTATTTCCATAAACTTGTTTGGTGTTTTTTAATTTATAATTTATCTTCCTGTTGTATCTAAATGTATCACTGTAATTAATTATACTTGATTTTCGAGTGTTTTTTTTTTTTTAAAGCATGAAAATGATATAAAAATATTTTGGCTAGGAATTTTTTCTATTTAATTTTTTATAGGGGAGGAAGATGCACGAGTACTGACCTTGGCCGATCAAATAATTGCTGCAACACCAGAGAGAATCAAGAGGGCCGAGGGTGATATATCCTCCCCCTCGCTGCCGCCATCACCACCACTGGTTTCCTTGATGCCACTCGAGGATACACTTATAGAACAAATGGTATTTATTAAAAATAAATAAATTTATTAAATATAATTATATAAAAAAATATTTAATTTTATAAATTTTTTAATTAAATAGCCACTAGACACCGGCGAACTGTTCGAATCTTATCGAGAGTGCAGCGGCGGGGCGGCATCAGTATCGGATGTGGACGCAGAAGCGAGTCCATCGAGTCCATCGAGCAGTTGTTTGACACCAGATTCCCCATCACCACCACCAACAACCGCCGATTTTTGCGAATTTCTACAGCTACAATTACAGCTGGATGGTGGCAATTGCCATAATAATTATTCTTGTAATAATGAACGTACAATTTGTAAAAATGTTTGTAGTGGTATTATTGGTGATGGTAATGAAGCAGATTTAAGTAGATTAACATTATCTGATCGTGAACAAAGAGAACTTTATCAAGCAGCAAGAATGATACAAAAAGCTTATCGTAATTATAAAGGAAGACAGAGACAAGAAGAAGCTGAAAGACATGCAGCTGTACTTATTCAACAGTACTATAGACGACACAAACAATATGCTTATTACAGGTAAATATTTATTTTGATAAATTATTTTAAACTTAAATTAAAACATATTAATTATAACATGGCAATTCCCAATTGGTTAATATTATCAAAATTCATATCAATGGTAGAACATTTATCAAATTTACCCAACACAATTAGAAAGAATGATTTATTTTTTTGGCTTGTACGAATGATAACTTGTACACTAGAGAAAACTTCAAAGACTAGTTTAAAGTGGAGTCGTTGGTATATAACAGAATAAGATGTCATTTATTTTTTCTTTTGTTAATTTTTTTTTCGTATCTTTTTTCGTTCAACTAGAAAATTAAAAGCCAGTATTATGAGCCAACTTTTAATTGGTAATGTAAATAATTCGGTGAACTTTACTTCTCACTTTCAAAAATTTTATTATTATTTTCTTTTTTTTTCTTATTCTCACATGAAGTTTAATACCTTGACTATATAGTTGAAGGAATACGAAATTAAGCTAAGCATTAAATTAATACGACTTGGTGCAGAGGGGATAGACACTTCAAGAATTTCTTACTTGAATTATGCATTGTATAAATCTTATATTTTTCATGTCTATATTCAACCATTTTGAATATTAATCAATGTCATGGAAAAATATATTTAACTGTTAATTTTTTATATATTATTTTTTAAAGACAAGCAACAAAAGCGGCACTTGTAATACAAAATAACTACCGTAATTATCGAGCACGTCCTGGTTCAACCGGAACAAGGCAGCAATCTGTTCATCAGCAGGCAGCTCATCAAGCTGCCAGAAAAATTCAACAATTTATGCGACAATCTAAAATTAAGTGAGTTATAAATGCCATATTTTATTTTTCATTGATTTTCTTCAAATTTTCCAAGCTATTTGTATGTTTGTGTTTTTTTTTTCTTGAGAGATGTAATTTTATTCATAAACTTGTATTTTGCCTTATTATGCAGCTTGTCGTGGGACGATTCACGACCGGTAAGTAGAAAATAGGAAAGAAAAATATGCCAAAGCTATATTACTTTATTGATAGTATTGTAAACAACACATCAATATATTTTTTCATTTATTTTTATATATTTATTGTTTGTTTTTTTTAGACTGCAGAACGCCAGGGCCGTCGCAAACGTGAACGTGAGGCAGCAAGCTCACAATTCACGGGCGGTTGTTGTCCTCCGAAGCTCGCTCTTATCTAGCCCAGGTGCCAGCCCAGAGGCCAACTGATTGTCAAGCATGTCAGAAATCAAACTAAAACTACAACACACTAAGTATTAACAGTGTGAAAAAATAAAAAAAAAATAAAAAAAAACAAAAAAGTATAACACCAATATGTTAAAGAAAAACTTGTCTCTCTGAATTCCAAATTTTTTGGCCGTCCGTCACGTACCTACGATATTTTTTCTTCAACTTTGAAATATAAAAAAAAAATAATAATCAAAAAATGTCGAATGAAAAAGTGGGTCAACTGCAAAACAATCAGATCCAGACTGGAATCTAAAAATGCTGCACTTTTTGAAGTTACATTTTCTCTATTTCTTTTGTTTTTTTATATTTTTATTTTTTTTACCAAGTAAATTGCAAATAGGACAACGAAGTTTCTTATTCAGAACTTAAAAATTCATTCGAAAGAATTTTGAAAATTTTTATTTATTTTTATGGTCACTGAGGAAGGATAAATACAAAAAGATAAAGTTTTTTTCGACTGTTTTCTTTGTTCTTTTTTAAAATGCAAAACTTGGATTAATTTTTGATGAGATAAGATAAATTTTTAATGTTTTCATTCTAATTTTTAGGAAACATTGTTTATTTTTTTTTTTAATTTAATAAGTCTATTGTGTTGATAATTTTTAAAAATAAATTTTTTTACTTTATATTTTTGATTTTAATAATATCCAACTTATTAGAAATATATTTTAAATTAAAGACATTTATTTTTCATTTGGAATTCTAGTTTTTATCTAATTATTTTTTATAAATCAATAAAAGACATAGAGAATACTTGAAAAATAAAAATAGCTCACGTTATAAGCTGCAGAAATTAATTAAAAATTAAACAATATTTAAAAAAAGTTTGATAATTATTAATATACATAATGTGATAAATCCATGGTGATCCAAGAAAGTATTTCCGAAGCTCCGTGAATGTAAAATACGAAATGAAAATAACGATACAAATGTTGAACAATCGTAAAATGGTGCATAATAAATTAAACAGATAAATTCAAAAATGTTTTTATTCCAAAATATTTTTTAATTAATAAAAAGTAAAAAACTTTTATTTATTAATTTATTATATATTTTTTTTTTTCATTACAATAAACTACTACTACTAATCATTACTTATTTTATTTTTGAATATAAAAAGTAGCGTAAACTTTGGGCTTTTAACTTTTAAATGATTCTTAGTCACGCCACTGAATTTTTTCCATTTGTATCAAATTTTAGATTGTTTATCATTTGAAATATTCAACAAATAATTACATGTATTTTTTAATAATACATGATGATAATTGAGAAAGTTTTTTGAATGATTAAATACCAATAGTTATGATATTTAAAAAACAATAAAATATTTAAATTAAGAAGCAGATAAAAAAATTGATTATATAGCTATTAAGTTTTCACGCTCAATTCACAAATTTAAAAACAATAATATTTTGTGAAATTTATCAATATCTTCATAGTTTTGTCATTTATTTGTAGATTATACAGTTAAAATGCTAGTCAACTTGTAGAATAAAAGAATTTTAATATTCAATATTAAAAAAAAATAAAACAAATTCAAATTACTTGAATTTTTAATTTGCAAAAAGAAAAAAAAATTATAAACGAGTAATTAATTAATATAAAAAATATTATAAATATCATCTACAAATTATTATACACATGAGTCAATTTCAATGAGCATATTTCATGCTATTAAAATTAAATGAGTGATTATTAGTTATGAGATTTTGAAAATCAATTAAAATTCATTGCATAAAAAAACAATGATAAAAAATTCGGTAGAAAAAAAAAATTGTACCGTAAAAAAAAATGATGTAATCTTTCAATTGTTATTAAATAAAAATTAATTATTGATTAATCAAATGATACTTGACAGAATAAAAAATTGAGAAAGAAAAAAAAACGGAATGAAAAGTAAAATAAACTAATATTATATACAAACTATTACCTAATATTTTTGCTTATTACATATTTAAAAAAAAATTATATATTATCAAAGTTTAGTATATATTATCGATATTGGTAATGAATTTTTCTCATTCGAGGTAATAAATTATTAGCCTATATAATGTGCCCTTTGGCACGAAAAAAAAACTATAAATAAAATACAAAATATTAAAAAAAAAATGAATTTATTCATCAAGTACGAATTATATTGAATTTTATATAAAAGACAATTCATACTTTTTTTTTTTTTATTCTGATAGATTATTATTAATAGGTAAAATGAATAATAAATTTCAATTAATTTGAATAAACATAAAAATATTAGGATACTTGATATTTCCAGCTATTTGAGACTTAAAATTGAAAAATAAAATTTAAATATAATTATGTAAAATGAAAATCTTAGTACAGTATTTTTAAATGTCCAGACTGATATTAATCAATTTGGATCAATAGTTTTCCAGCTATTTTTAATCGTACTACAAAAAAAATAATAATAAACTTAATTAATTCACTGATTATGCGAGTTTATATATTTAAGAATTCAAATCGTTTTTTGCTGATACATTAGTTTCCAAAAATATTAAAATTTGAAAAATAAAAAAATTAAATTAGACGCTTTCAAATAAATTCTTGACAGTCAAATTAAATTATCTTCAGATTAAATTTTTTCCACATTTAAAATTCAAGTATATTTAGGTTTAAAAAAAAATAATTCATTTTTCAAATTTAGTTTCTAATTAATTCAAATTATATTGAATATTCAAATAAATATAGAAAATATACTTGAATTTTAGACAAATCTGAAGTAATAATTTTAAATTAATTTAACTAAAAAATTATCGTGAAAAAATTATAAAACGAATGAGTAATAGAAATGAATAAAACAACATGCAAAAAAAATTGCAAAAAAAAATTATATATAAAATTAAATAAATAAAAATTTTTAAATTTTACATAAGAAAGCCAAGAGTCAAAGATGACTAGATGATAGGTGCCGCATGGCCTAATTGCTGCCACTTTAATTAAATTTTAAATGATTAATTATAACTTTATTACTACTGCGATTTAATGAAAATAATAATAATAGTAATAATTAAAAAAAAATAACAGAGAGATTCAAATGATAAAATATAAAAGAATTTTAAAAAATATAAAATATTAATAAAATTTAATAAACAATGATTGCAAAATGTCATGTCACTTAACAATTAATTTTTAGAATGCAACATGACAATTATTTATAGAAATTAGTAAAAAAAAAAAAAAAAAAATACGTATTTAAAATATTTCTCTTTCAAATCAATATTTAAATTACACTAGACGTGAAAAAAAAAAACAACAAAATAATATTTAATTTCAATTATTCAGTCGATAGATTTAATTCACGGGTTTTGAAATTTCAAAATGTCGAAATCGTCAGTCGCGATGAGCTTTGTTGTTATCAATTGTTTTCAAGCTCGTCAATAAAATTATTTTATAAAAAATGTAAATGAAAAAAAAAAAAAACAATATGTTCTGTTAATTATTATTATAATTATTGTTTTTTTTTTCTTCAAAGTTATATGCATATGCATTTGTTTAAGATTATTATTTATTATTGAAAAGTTATATGTTATATTTCTGTAGCGAAAAAAAAAAAAAAAAAAACGTCCATTTATCAATTTTTTCAAAAGAAAAAAAAAATGAAAAACATACAAATGATATTAACAATTAAAAGATAATAATTTATGAATAGTTTGAAAAGTTTCGAGGATTATTTCGACATATTTCATGACTCAGCGTTGTTTTTTTTTGTGCATTGAAATTTCTTGATAACCTTGGATTGATTAAAAATGAATTTCGATTCAAATGAACTTTAATATATTATTAACAAACAAATAATAATATTAACAATAAATTTGAAAAAATAAGATGTTCCAGTTACATTATCATAAATTTCGATGCAACATTGAAAAAACAAAACGCATTTGCTACTTTAGAGTAATGACAGGCCCCATCTCTTGTAATATTTTTATTATCGCAAATGAAAAATAAATAAATAAATAATACTATTTAGAAAAAAGAAAAAAAAAAGGACAAGAAAATCTTCATAAATATGAAGGAGAAAAAAATTTAAAAAATAATTACACCACTACTTATGAATTATTATTTTTATTTATTGACTAATGTTCAACTAATATTGTAAATAACGAAAATATTTTATCTATATTTCCGATCCGGGGAAGAAGAACGGAAGGTCGGCTGATTACCTCTAGTGGCCGTCCAAATTAATTAAATAAAATGATAATATAAAATGAAAAAAAAAAAAATTAAATACCAAATAATAAAAACAAAATTAAATGATTTTATTAAATAAAATCAATTTTCGTCTTCTTCTCCATTGTTACACAATTTTATCATTGCATTTAATAAATTATATATTTATTGATTCACTTACTTTTTGACTTGACCCTTGAGCCTTGATATTATCCTTCTGCAACTATTATTGATTTTTGACTTATTTTTGTATTTATTACTGTTTATTTTAATAATAATCTATACATTTTATGATCTTTAATAATTCTAAAATCTAAATTGCTCATAAATATTATTTTAAATTTTTGATTTGACTATATGTCATGAATAATTGCTTTGTTGATTGTTTTTTAACTGCTTTCACTTCTTGACCTGGTCATGAAATTGCACGAGGATAAGTTCGTATGAAGCAAGAGTGCCAGCAGTCTAGAAAAAAAAGGGGCTACATTGTAACAAGTATGAATAGCACATAAATATAATGAGTCTGCTATAACGATGATAAATCAATGATAAATGTAATGGTCAATTTGATGATCCAAATTCAAAATAATTTGAAAACATTTAATATTTGTAGCGAAATTGATAAATTAAAAATTACAGTATTATAAGTTTTATGATATCTCAACTTACAATAAGAATAAAGTTACGAGTTATTGAGAAAAAATTCATTCCTGTGAAGACAATGTCATCATATGTTAATTGAAGTTGAAGTCGTTCTGCCTAAAAAGTTCACATAAAAGTTTGACTACATGATAGAATATAACATAATATAATATTGTATTTTTACCTCAACAGTAAATTTCGACGGTTGACACAAGTAAATATCTGATAAAGCCTTTTTACTTTCAATGTTAATTCTCGATGCTGAAAGTGTCACAGCAATAGTTCTACATACCAGGTAACTATATGACACAAAAACTTGAAATTTATCAAATGATGAAGTTGGCATCACTCTGAAATAAATAAACTTTATAGTTAAAACTTAAACTATATATCGATATTATTTAGTTTTTTCATTTGAATTGATGTTTACGCAATGTCCTTGAAGATTTCAACCCAAATGAAGTACAAATTCGTAATACATGATAAAAATATCAGAGAGGATAAATTATCATTTGTTTGCTTAACGAGATCACTGAGAATGGCATAGTTTATTCTTAGCTTATGCCAAGGAATGGCTTGGTATTTTCGCCCCAACAAATATTTAACTCTGTTGTTTAACCTTACATATCTATCAGTAAGCCCAGTTGTAATCTACAAATTCAAAAAATAATAATTGACGATTTGATTCACAGTTATTTCAAAACGAACCAGTATAATAAATAAATCTGTAAAATTCCAGATGACCGTTGCAAACTTATCAATAATCCATAGAAATATACTTATGATAAATGTCAAATTAACTTGAAAAAATAAAAATAGATTCATTATAAAACGAATTAATAGTAGAGAAATGAAATTGATCTTTTTCTTTTTTGTTGAAATACATACAATTGGTGAAACTAAATTTATCGGCATCAATATTATAAGTTGATACAAAGAAATCATATAGTCCACTGATATAGTTTGAAAAACCATATTTCATCGAGAGATTTATTCCATGCAAGCAATGCTCTGAGATCGCAATTGATGTAAAAATAATTGAAATTTTTTTTATTTTTGATCGAGATCCCAGACTTTTTCCATCAAAACTATACATAATTAATAAAATGAATTACGTAGTTATTAGCTGTAAAAATACTTTATAATAACCTGTTTAATTCATGTTCCACTGTTTTCCATTTTTGTGAAAGATTTATCCATTTTGGAGATAATCGGAGAAAAAGTATGAGACTTATTAAAGCATTTCCGAAAAATACGATACCTGATACTAAATCTATAATAATTGTCATAAATTTAAAATATTTTTATTGAAGATTTTAAGTGAACTAAAATGAAAAATCTTACCTATGACTTTTGAGATTCCGATTGCTAAAGTTTTGATTATTATAACAATCAAT
This sequence comes from Aphidius colemani, assembly GCA_030523065.1. Lineage (NCBI taxonomy): Eukaryota > Metazoa > Arthropoda > Insecta > Hymenoptera > Braconidae > Aphidius > Aphidius colemani. The sequence goes on along the minus strand of JAPYYR010001115.1, from coordinate 7,713 downwards.
AATATAACAATATTGACGAAAGCAATAATAATAAATACAGTCCAGTATGTTCGAAATGATTTAGTATCAAATCTCATCATATTTGGTTCACTTAGGACTCCACTAATCGGAAGAATACCAAAATATTGCACAATTTTGATGATTGGTCCCATGGCAGTATGAAAATTTTCCCCATAATTCTAAAAAAAATCAAATATCGGTGTTTGAAAATTGAAAAATGAAATTATCCAATAAGAAGCTTCCGAGCTCTATTCAGGTAGATAAAGTATCAACTGTATTTGAACTTTTTATTTGCTAATGAATAATGATCGACTTACTATCATGTTAATAAATATCAAAAACTTTATTGAAACGCAAAATGAAAAGGTTCTGAAGTATTGTGCAACTGATATATCCACTGGCTTTTAGCAAGTGTATGTTTTTTTTAAACGCATATTGGTTGTTACAATGTTACCGTGGAAACGTGAGTATTTATTTCGTCTGAGAACATCACATAAAATTATACTGTTGATTTTATTTTTTGTTGTTAAATATTTAAAAAAAAGCATAAAAATCAATGACATTTTTCTAATGTCAACACTCATGAACATTAGTAAAGATAATAATTTGAATAAATCAAAAAAACTCGTGGAAAAAACACAGCGAAAAAATTTATGATCGGTATCAAAACACGCTAGATACGTGTGTCAGTCCATTAAATACTTTTTACTTTCAGTTGTTTATTACTTTCAAATTAGTCTCATGAGTTATGACAATCAGTTTCACTTATTATCAGATAGTGAAAGTATACAAATGTCATTTTTGCAGCTCACTTATCTTTTTGTATGTAGATAATTGAATATAATTTTAAAAAAGTTAAGCAATAAATGATGCTAGACCAACAAAGAAAATTTTTCTTATTTTATTGTAATTTTTATTTTGTGAAAACTTATCAACAAGGCCACCTAGTCTATTTTTAGTGTTAAAACTCGTTCAATTGCGTAAATATCCATATTTTTACTTAAATACATACAAATTAAAATGTTACGATTTTAGATATTTCTACCAATTTGGATTTGCCACTGGATGACCGGAATTCGGAATTCACACATCGTGTGACGTCGAATCAGGTAAAAAAATTCAGAAAAGTTTTAAAGATATGTTTAGTTTATTCTTTTGTTTATGTAATTCAATTTACCGGATATTATATAATATTTACTTAAACATAATATTTATTCATCTTGTTTTGTTTGAATATTTTTAATACATTTTTGAACTATTTTCCTTATTGATTTATTACTTTTTTACTTATTGGCTGTGACCAATAATTGCAACAGGACAACTTCGTATGTAACGATAACACCAGCAGTCTACAAATAATAAACTACATTAACACTGAAACATAAAATTAAATTATGTAAATTGTAACTTACAACAAGCATAAAGCTTCGAGTTATAGAAAAAAAATTCATTCCCGTCAAGGCGACTTCATCAGTTGCTATTTGATGTTGAAGTCGTTTTGTCTAAAAATATGAGATTAATTTTTTAATATCAATATGAACGGCATGTTTAAGATCGAAAGTGTTTGTAAAATAATTGATTCACAGACAATGAATTCTTAAATCGATAAACATGTACCTCATTAGTAAATGCTGATGATGGACACGAATGAATATTCAGTAGCGCCCCTTTACTCTCAACGTTAATTTGCGATGCTGAAATCGTAACTGCAATTGTTCTACTGATGAGATAACAAAACGATACAAAAAAATAAACTTGATTTAATCCTCCATTCCTTTGATTTCTAAAATTATCCAATTTTATTATTAAAGATTTTCCGCAACATCGTTAATTCAGCATATAAATGGATTCGATCAATTTTTTAAAATACTAAATTCAATGGAAAGTAGAAAAACGTTGAACGTGATTATTTTCATATTTACAGAACTCTAGAAGTGATTAATATTGGTGACAATAAAAATAGAATCTCTTTACATTTTTCAATTACGAACTGACTATGTTTTAAGATGTGGGTTTGTTGAAATAGTATATCGAAAAAAGCTTTACAAATATCTAATCGTAATACATGATTAATGAATGATTTATTGACTATTTCGACAAAAAAAAAAAGAAAAAATCAATCAATTACCGATTCTGTGTTTGAACTAATATAAAATATAAATAAATTGTTTTTTGAAAAATAAATGCTTACGTTATTCCCTGAAATAATTGAAGACAAATAAAGTACAAGTTTGTGTAATATGACAAAAATATTAGAGCTGATAAATCATCATTTGTTTGTTTGACCAGGTCACTGAGTACTGCGTAATTTTTTCTGATCTGATACCAGTAACGAACTTGATATTTCCGTCTAGATGATAATTTTACACTCTTGTTCAACCATTTATATCGATCAGCAAGTCTAATTGATATCTTCAATGTAAAAAAAAATTAATAACTGATTTATTTGTTTACTGGCATTTGAATACAAACCAGTATAATAAATAAATCTGTGAAATTCCAGACAGCCGTTGCAAAATTATCAATGATCCATAAATAAATACTGATAATAAATGTCGAATTAACTTGAAAAAATAAAAAACAGATATATTAATAGACAAATCACTTGGAGAGTAATAAAATCAATCCTTTTTTTTTTTTTATTGTTTGAATACATACAGTTTGTAAAACTAAACTTTTCTGCATCAATATTATAAGTTGATATGAAAAACTTATATAATCCACCAATATAGTCAGTAAAACCATTATTCATTGAATCATTGATGGCATACAAACAATGCTCAAAGACAGCAAACGATGTGAAAATAATCGAAATTTTTTTAATTTTCGATTGAGATTCCAGACTTTTTACATTAAAACTGTAATATATAATTTATAAAATTAATAACGTTGTTTCCAGCTGTATGAACAATTTATAATAACCTGTTTAATTCATTTTCCATTGTTTCCCATTTTTTCAAAAGATTTATCCATTTTGGAGTTAATTGAAGAAAAAGTATAAGGCTTAGCATAGCATTTCCGAAAAATACTACGGTTGATACTAATCCTATAATGTTTGTCAAAAACTTGAATCGATTTGTGTTGAACATTTTCCAGGTAGAAATGAAAGTCAATTTAACATTAATTTGACACACTAAGTCAAAAATTGACTTTCATTTCTACCTGGGTTCAAGTGTACTAGAATCTTACCTAAAATAGTTGAGACACCAGTTGTTAAAGTTTTTATTATTTCAACAATAAATGATATTACAATTACGACAAGAGTAACAATAATCAATGCAGTCCAGAATGTACGAAACGATTTCATTTTAAATTCCATCATACTTGGTGATTTATTCACGACTCCACTGATTGGAAGAATTCCAAAATATTGAGCAACTTTAATTGTTGGTCCAATCGCAGTATAAAAACTTTCTCGATCATTCTAAAAAATATCAAATATTGATCATTGAAAAATTTTGAAATTATGTTATTCAAAAAAAAGCTTTCAGGTTTTATTCAGATAGATGAAGAATTCGTCATGTTTAAACTCTTCATTGACTATATGTAAATGAATATTCATCAACTCACAATCATTTTGATAAATTATAAAAAATCTTTATTAAAACGCGAAATTTATAGGCCCTTTATTCTTTGAGAAGTTGCAACCATGATATGCACTGGCTCCTAATTCAGTTTATTTTTTGAAAATGCATATAAGTTGTTCCAATGTTACCATGGAAACGTGATTGTTCATTCGGTCGAAGAACATAATATGAAATTATGCTTTCAATTTTATTTTTGCAAAGTAAATATTTTAAAAAACATCAAAGTCAATGAAGTTGTTCTTATGTCAACAACCATGAACATTAGAGTAAATAATAATTTGAATGTATTCAAAATAACCTTGTGGAAAACACAATGTGAAAAAAATAATGATCCGTATCGAAACACGCTAGACCCGTGTACCACTCATTATTTCTCTTCATTCTAAATTTTTAGTCGTTTATCATTTTATATCAATCTATCAATGTGAAAACTGTTAATCTGTTTTCTTTGTTTTTTATTTTTCATCGGCCGATGATAACCGAGAATTTCCGATAATTTCTCGACCTCCCAAATTTACTCCCCTTCTAATCACTGCTAAAATTTTATTTTCTATTGTTTCTTGGTGTAACGTATAAAATGTTGGTTATGAACAATTATCAACTCATCAAATTGAATGTTTGGATTTGATGCGACCAGTACAAGGACAATTAAAAGCTGCAAAGCTATCATGGGATAAAAAAATTATAACAAGAAGTGGTCTTGAATTAAACGAACCTATCAAAGACGTCAGAAAGAGCAAGCTCAAAAACTAATTAATAAGATAAAAGAAACAAAATAGGAAAACAAACAAAAGGAAATATTATGTTTAATGGGTACTACTTAAATATCTAAATGAATGAAAGGCTATGTACCTACACCATTGAATATGAAAAAACCTTAAAAAAATCATTTAAATACAATTTACTACAATGTTAATGAATATATTGCTGAACAAAATTGTAATAATTGTAATGAAAAATGTAAGTGCAAATGGAAATCGTTATTTATTCTGTAATAATTATCATTTAACATGAAATCGTGATATAAATGGCGGAATAATTGATATTTCGTATATTCGATGAAGCCAACCGAATTTATGATGAGCGGTTTTTTTTATTTTAAGTTGTAAAATCAAAACAAGTTACAAAATAGTTTTTTCCAACGAAATGAACGTTAATCAACAAAAATAAAGAATTATCATTTTTCTTTGGGGCCTACATATATAGGTATATATAATTTTTTTTTTAAGACAAAAACAAATATAATAGTTGAAAACAAACATGAAAAAAGAGTACAATATTTTTTTAAACCAATTTTTTATGCGAAGAACGTACTCACGTTTTTTAAAATATGTGTATTCAGATAATTCATGACATTAATTTTCTGTTCCAGTAATATTTATCTTCTTTGGTGTAATGAATATACTTGGTAGTGCTCTTTGATGAATGGTATCTTTTAGCCAATAATATGAGGTCCTTGGCGTTCTTGTACGTTGAGAACTATTGTAGTCAACATGAACAATACCAAGTGGTTGACTGAAATTAAATTAGAGTACACAATTCATTATTTTATTAATAAAAATAACAAATATCTAATCAAACTTACCTGTATCCATATAGCCATTCGAAACTATCCAATAAACTCCAAACAACATACCCTTTGACATTACAACCATCACGATTTCTAGCAATGAGCATTTCTTTCATATGTTCATAGAAATATTCCGTTCGTATCAAATCATAACTACTTCCATCTGATGCGATTCCATTTTCTAATATATAAACTGGTGGATTTTTGTATTTATTTTTAATGATTCTCAGTATATCTCCTAGGCCCTCGGGGACAATCTACAACATTATAAAATATTTTTGAGTAATTTATCATCATTTTCAATATTGAATTGGTATTTCAAAATGACACACTGGTAACCAAGTGGCTATATCCATTTGCCAGTCCTTGTTTATTGTCGAATTAACACCTGAGTCCTCAAACCATTTTTCATTTGGTCCTCTTTTCACATTATAAGACATTCTTGCTGTATAATAGTTGAGACCAAAATAATCAGATGTACCTCTATTTAATAAACATAATAATAGGTTTTTTTTTTCATATAAATAATTAGTAATTTATGGATGTAAACAATTTTTTTTCATAAAGAAGATACTTACTTAATTAGGTTAATCATCGATTCCGATAACTCAGGTAGTCTTGACGTTGTCAAGCCTTCTAAATCACTATTTTCTTTAATTCTTCGTTTCATGATCTCCGGATAATCACCTTCTTTTGAAAATATTGGGTTCGATAGCCATCCACAATTATATTCAAATGCAATTTCAGCACTTTCTGGCTCACTTGAATTTGCTGGATAAAAATTCCAGCAAGCATTGACAATACCAATTTGACTATTTGAACTATTAAATTTATTCTTAAATAAGTGATAAGCTTGAGCGTGAGCTATAAGCATATTTTGTCCACAAATATAAGGCCCTTTTCCCTCAAATGTATCACCTTAAAAAAAAATGTTTATTTTCATTATTCTGGCGTTATTTTTCTTGTCAAATACAATGAGTACATACCAGGCGGTAGTTCACCTGTTCCATGCCCATAGTGACAATATGCGATTGGTTCATTAATTGTTGTCCAAAAATTAACCATATTCGAAAAATTTTCAAATACAACTTGCGCATAATCATTGAAAGCATCAATCATTTTTGCAGAATTCCATCCTTCGAATTTATCAAGTATTGCTGGATGATCCCAGTGATAGAGTGTAACAAATGGTATCATTCCTTGTTTTTTGATCTCATTCAAAACTCTTTTATAATGATTAATTGCATTATAGTTTATATTTTCAATTGACCCAGTTGGTAATATTCTTGACCAGCTGAGTGACATCCGGAAAAATTTGAACTATTAAAAAACATAAAATCACATATACAAATAAATATCATGAAAAATTTAGAAAGATATTCTTTGGATAAATAATAAAATCAATTATTTATATAAATAAAATATTATTTTTCACTAACATTTGCATTTGCAGCAAGTTTAATGTCTTCTTCGTATTTGTGATAAGAGTCACAAGCAATATCGGCATTGGCTTTAGAGTTATTTTTATGTGTATGTTGATCCCAATTACTTGGGGATTTACCTATTATTTAATAAACTAGTGAGTTGAGAGTTTTTAAATATTATAAAATGGAAAATATCTGAGAAAAGGTTAAATATTATTTTCTATATTTACCATCAACATTCCATGCTCCTTCAGTCTGAAAAGCTGAGGTTGCAGCACCAATCGTTAAATCATCAGGAAATTTTAATAGTTCATCATCGTCTGGTATTTCAAGCATACTTACAATTGTTCTTCCGAATATCAAGCTGAAATTCCATTATTATTTTGCGTTAGTAATGTTCAGTTGACAATGAAAAATATATTTATTAAAAAAAAGAAAAAATCCTAATTTTATACCAAGTAAAAAGCAAAAATATTTGTAATCCAATTGAAAATGGCTTCATTTTTTTTTTTTCTCTTTAATATGTGTCCAAGAAAACTGCAAAAAACGAAAAACAAATACGAGAACATTATTTTAATTGTTTATTTATTTACACATGCTCTTGTCATACAAACTTATGGGCTACATTGCGTATTATAAATATTAGTACATGTGAAGTTTTAATATTTTTTAAATGAAATTATAACGTAGTTTATTTGGCGTTGAATAAAATGGTAAATGATTGACACCGTATTGATAAAAGCTGTACTCAAAACCATTTATTTAAAAAAAAAAAAAAATACATTGTATTGAAGTTACGCAAAAAAAATATGAGCAATGTTTTAAAATAAAATATTTCCAATGTATTATAAATTCAAATTATTAAATAAAAATAAAATATAATTACCAACTGATTAAAAATTCAATTCACACTGACTCAAATAAAAAAATGCAGTCCATTATATAGTTCTGAAAAAGCTAGAGCACTATTGCTGACTAAAAACCAGACTTGACCTGATTATGATTACGAAAATATCTTTATCTGTTGTTTACACAACAGGTAGAAGTAGAGCGCTATTCATAAGAATAACCAGACTTGACCCCAGGCTATTTATTTGCGAAAAAAAATATGTTTTCGAAAAAAGAATGAATA
>JAPYYR010001114.1:0-18374 GCA_030523065.1 Aphidius colemani | reverse complement strand
AGTTGAAGGGATTAACTTGGGTGTGTCTAAATGCAGATACATCATTTGGTAGTCATGTGTAAACAATTGCACAATTTCAACCATTTAAAGATGCAAATATCGTATAAATTAGATTTGTAAATAATGGTAATTCATAATCAATACACATACAGTTAAATACTCGACAATTAAGATGAGCATTCAGGTGAATAAATTGAATTAACTTAGTTGTTCACAAGCATAAAGAGGAACAAAAAAATTTCTAAAAAAAATACACAGCAACAAAGTTTAATTTGTAATTCAACAATTGGCGAACAATTGCATGAACAAGTGCAATAATTCATCACGTTCACAAAATTGCTGAGCAAATAATCGACGTAATGTATCCAGAAGCATAGAATTGCTTGCAAGCTATGATAATTTAATTATACACCAGTCGTACATTCAAATATTTACACCCCATTTTTATTCACAATCATTATATCAAAGATTACAACTTGAAATATTCAACTTTACATATGAATTTCAATTGTTCATAATGTTAATGAAAATAACACGTAATTAATTTTAACAAATAAATGTTAAAAAATATTTTTTTTAAAATCAAGAGATGAAGGAAAATAACGCAGTATATTTTTTATTTGTGCCAAGGCTGATGATCCTGTGTTTGGCATGGCTCCAATTCTGCACGATTTACTATTTTTCAAAAATGTGCAAAAAGTATGTTAAAGTTTGTTTTATTTTTTAAAAATATTTTATCTTTGAATGGCTTTATTAAAGATGATGAAAGTTCTCTCGAATGTTTTCAATATTCCTCGATGAAATATTTGAAAAAAAAAAAAAAGTCGTTTTTTAATTGAAATAATAATTTTGTAAATGAAAAATAAAAGAATCTATTAATTTATTGTCTAAAAATTCATGGTATTATTATAAAGGTTGAGTAAGGGATTTAAAATTGCTAATGTACTGCTGAATAAAGTTGATAACAAACAAGTGATTTATCAAGTATTGTCAAGTAATTGAATAGTGTCAAAATAATAATTTAAAATTCCTCGAAACAATATTATTTTAAAACGAGTTAATTTAAGTTTTCATCAAGTGATAAACTTTTGGTTTTGAAAGTTTGAGAAAGGTCTCAAATATATAACAAGCTTGGACTTGCGGTCATATTATATGTACCAAGAAATTTATAGCTAAGAAATTTTGTGGTTAATTCTGTTAATGAAATTGCACAACAAGATGAATAGCAAGATACACTGATGGCTCTTTTACTTCATCAAGTTATTATAAAAATTTCTTAAAACATTATTATCATAATACATCTAACACCGGTTCGAAATATCCTATTGTCTTTGAAACTTTTACCAGCACCATCATTACTTTCTCATCATAAAATTTGTCTACATAAATCAAACACTTATGTTTCAATTGTAATAAATTTTATTAAATAATAAAATAAGATGTTTTATGATTATTTTATGATTGTATAAAATTTTACAACAATTTATGATTCATGACAACTCGACAGTACCCTGAAGACACATTCGAATATTAATTGATGTTGCAATCATTTTTATTATACGAGCATGTTTTGCTGTTTAAACGTTACATGTGTTCTAGAATTTTGTAAGAAAATACAAGACAGACATCAAGCTGTTACTCTATTTAAAAAATATAATTTGTATTATTTTTTAAAATATTTTTATTGCTATTTTTATGTGTAAATTTTTACATCGTTTGATTTAATATTTATGGTTTTTTTTTCATTCTGAACACTCATATTTAATTTATGGCTCTAATGAAATTTATGAATAGAAATTATGTGAAAATTCAAAGGTTTTTAAAAGTGTAAATGTGTATTGATTTAATTCCAATTTTAATAAAATATACGAAGCGTTATAATGTGTTTTATGATGAAGGGATTATTGTATTTTTGTGCTTGTCAGAGGGTTAACGATATGAATTATTATCTGTAAGCTCACAGACATTCTTGGGTACATATTTATCCGCTTAGGAACAAAAGAAAGCCACGACAATTCTAGAATTTGATAAACGCCCGAGGTTTATTCTGCAATATAACAAATCTAGAATACCTGAATAGAAGGGAGATCATGCCTATTCATTGCTGGAGTTTTTTTTTTTTTTAGTATTTTTTTTTATGGAGACCAGTTTGGGAAATTTGCCTCAGGCCAGTGAGAAAAACTAGTCTTGCTGATGATCGTTGATTCGTAGAAAGTAAAACTTAGTTTAATGTAATTTTTCATCAAATTTTTCATGAAAAAATATCAACTAATAGCAAGTCAATGTTTGCCAATAACTTTTTCAATGATTTATCAATTAATTAATTATTTTTTTTCATTCTGCCAAGACAAGACAAAAAATCGACCAAGAAAAATCAAATGACAATTTTTTATTTTTATGAAAGCAGTTGTAAGATAAGTTGAGCGTGAAAAAAAAATTTTTTTTATTACTTTTTGTATACATAGAAGGTATATATATAACATCTCGAATATTTCTGGACGAATGGATTTAAATATTTGTTCAACAAGAGACTTGTAAGTCGTGGGGTCGACTGGCGATCTGTGTCAACGACAAGATTCTTCGACTCTAACATGGATCAGAGCAGTTTACGGTGTTCAACTTGTGGACAAATAAAAAAATAAAATAAAAAAAAAAAAAAACTTGATGCTCTCTTTTTCCAATATTGCACTAGTAAAAAAGCAATAAAAAGAAGAAGCAAAAAAAAAGCCATAAAAACTGTCAAATATGAAGCTGTAAAAGTGTGTCTCCAGTCAATTTTTTTGTTTGATCGTCATCCTAGCGTCAAATAAATTTTCACTGACTCTCACTAGATCCCAGAATTATTTATAAATTTATTTACCGATGCATAAAAATTGCTTTTGTGCATGAAGTTTCATTTTGAATTTATTGTTCAAATAGTTTTACGTTATTGATCATTAATTTCAAGTGAATTTTCCCTACACATGCCACAAATTTTAATGAACAATTAATAGTTTTAGATACACGTGAGCATGAGGAAGTCACTGTATATATCATATGCCAATTTGGGCGTTTCGCTTTCACAGTTTCCTATCCTAGGAAGTCTTATCTCATTGCAATTTTTACATTCCCTCAGTTCAATCACTTTCTTCGCTCCGACTGACATAATTTCTTGGTATTCTTATTTTCTGATAATTAAATATTCTTTTTATTTGAAAAAAAAAAAATAAAAGAAAATAAATTACAAAATTAATTATATTTAGAGAGCATAATGAGAAGAGTGTTTGTGTATTTACTAAACTAATTTGAGGTAGAAACAAAATGAGGGCTTTACCACACAGTAGAATAAGCCCACTCAGACAAGACAAAGATAAATGTGATGGCTAGATGTGAATTTGTTGTTAAAGATGAATCGAAAATATAAACAAGTTTGTCTATCGACTTTTAGAGAGAAAATTTGATTCACAAAAGGGCTACTTTGTTACTCTTCTTCGTTGGATTTTACAATAGCTATATAACATCAGCACTTTTGTTCACATTGGATGCTGCCTTTAGCGATATAGTTACTGATGAAAATGGATTTGGGTTGTCACTAGCAACCAATACTCAATCTGTTTCAGCAGTTCAACAACTATAAAACTTTTTTTTTTTTATTTTTCTTTTAAACTGTATTTTAGTAGAGCCTCTATATATACTAAGAGCTTCGATGAAAAACTAGCTTGATGGGTCGAAAGTCAATTAAGAATATTAACCTTATTAGCTCATAAAGTTTTTTGATTTTAATAAATTTATTTATCCGAACAAACAGAATTAACTGAGACACTGTAGCCAAGTATTTTTTTTTTTATTTCAATACCCAATGAGAGACAGGAAATATACATTTGGTAAAAGACAAAACTTTAAAAATTTTATTTGGCTTGTACTCGTGCTTTTTGGCAAAAGTTGAGAAATTTTTTATTTTTATTTTAAAATATTATTATTATTATTAGAATGGGTATATTTTTGTTGTAGATAATCTGAATTTAATTGCCAATTGAGACATGGCCCTTCCCTCTATTTTTCCAGTTGAAAAAAAATTAAATATTCATCACAAGACAAAGACATTGACAGATTTTATGACACAGTTACAATGCCATGATTAATAACACATTTAAAAGTGCATTAAGCAGGACAAACAAATGCATAAGTTCAAAGTAATGAATAGAATTTAAAATTCTAAAATCTTTTTAAAAGAAACACGAAGAGTATTTTATTTATTTTTCTTCTATTCGTTTAAATATTAATATCGTTGAAAATCTTACTGACTTGCTTTTCTATTCTTTACAGTGCTCTAGTTATTGAGTGGGCTCGTTGATCCTTCTAACCATTAAAATTTATTCAAAGAAAATGGGTAAATAATTTAAACACAATGTAGATTGATGATTGAAAAAATATTCAAAAATAAAAGTTTGACTAGCTAACAATTGAAGAGAAATTGTATTTGTTTTTATTTATTTTTTTTTTATAAGTTGAAAAATATGATGAGCAAGCGACTGCTATTAATTTTTGTCAGCATATAGAATTATAGATGACTTAAGGTATGCAAGGACAATACAGTGGGGATCAAGTATGTGGCTTGAACCATCAACTTGGCAAGGCTCACGTTTCTCAGGCGAGAATTATTATTTTTTTTTGGAACGTGCTCGATAGGCAGAAATCAGAAACGTAGTCAGCGATTCATGTCGACAGGTACACTTTGAATGTGGTGACTGTGTGTCAACTCTTGACTTCAAAACACATTTAAATTTATTTATTTTATGTTTTCAATATTTTTTTTTTTTTTTTCAAGTAAAAGATATCCATGATATCGTATTCGTAGTATTATTTTTCATCTTGAGATTTTAAATTGCCTGATTGGAAATTGCTTGTCAAAGTATTTTAGCTGTAAAAAAAAAAATGCAGTTGCAATTTGATTTTTACAGAACTCTTCAGCCAAAGTAAAATAAAGTTTTTACCTATCAAAGTAATTTAATTTTTAATAATTTAGCCCGGAAAATTTCAAGTCAATAAATTGATATATAAAAACACATCATAAATGAAAGAAAAAAAAATATAAAAGATTCTTTGACATAAACTATACATAGTAATCATAAGTTTTTAATCAAAGAAAAAAAGCTCATTGAATGGGATCCAGGTATTATGGTCAATTAGACAATGAGAATCCATTTAAGTGACTTCTTTTACCTTCGTCTCCGGAAGTAGACGAGTCATCCGGTTCCGAGGACGACTCCGATGAGTCTTTTCTGTATCTTCTCGATTCGCGGTAGTAGTTATCATGGTTTTGTTGATTGTACAATTGGTTCTGTTCACAGGATGATGATCTAGACTCACGTTCTTCATCTGACATATGATATTGCACTCTACGTCTTTCTGTATGTTTTTTGCTAAAATCCGTGAGCATTGACACCCGTTTTCTACGTAAAAATTTATCAAAATAATTGAAACACTAACTCATCCGATATTTTGCCGCGACAAAAAAAAAAATTGAATTATATTTTTAATCAATTGAGTTGCATAAAAACTTGGACAATAACGTTGGGCTAAACCAGCGTTAAAATCCAAGCTTAAAACATACTCCCTCTTGTTTTCGTTGGTGTTGAATTTCTTGTTAGTGAATTCCCTCTTGTCCGTAAACGTGTTTGTTGCTCCCAACTGTTGTTGGGAGGTTTGATTTTTTGTTGTAATATTGCCAGATAAGTCTCCGATTTTGTTTGTGGTACGGTTGACATTTGCCAATTCAATGTTGGTAGAAGTTTTTGTTTCTTTGGCTGGTGATTGTGGTGGTGATGTTGAAAGAGATGGTGATTTTGGTGGTGAGGAGGGACTTCCTGGACGACCAACATTGTAACAAATGGCTGCCTTACGGAGAGTCTCCCTGCAGAGTTCGGAGAACATTCTGACTCCATGGCCAGCCCAAACGGACCAAAACTTATTCGATGATAAGACTTGGAATGCCACGAAATAATTTTTACTTTTAATGTTTCATCTGTATTATATACGACTATATCTTGGCTCTGTTTGTTTATCCAACTGCGACATAATCATGATATATTGGATTGATGAGGTCGACGTTGTTTTTGACTCTATAAACTCGGTCAGTTGTTATACATATATTCAATAGAGAATTTTGATTAGTCAACTGTAAGATACAGATAACAAATTAATCTTATTTTCTGCATCAAATAATTTCGAAAAAAGTAATTTTTTTTTCTTTCGATTAAGCTTGACCTCTCACAATTACAAGATTTATTATTAGTTTAAACAAAATGATCAATTATACAAGACCTACCGAGCTAATTAATTCAGGCCAATTGGATTACACGACAGAACGATTGTGGAATTGCAAATATAGCACTCAATATACTCGTACATAATTCAGATAATTGAATTGAACATTCAGAAGCTGTTGAAGACATTGATTTGAAAGCATAGATTACTGTTAACCACCTGGTCTTATTGAAGGGTGAAAGCTTATTGTAAAAAAATTTCTGGCTTTTATCCAACACTGAGAAAAAAGGATTCATAATTTTTTTTTTTTTTTTCTGTCAAGATTTTACAATACATTTAACTCAAGTTCAAGACATTTATCAGAATTCTATTGAAGGCAGCTTATGCTTCAGGGCAAGTTTGGAGTTATTTAAACAAATTTAGCGTAGCCAAATTTTTATTTATTTATAAATAAAATATTTTATTAAAAATTGTATACATAGAGTACACAGAATACAAAGGCTAATAGAAATGTTGACTCGAACTGACACGAAATATTTTATCATTGTCTTTCAAAAATTTATTTAAAAACTTTAAAACTTTGATTTCAAACAAACATGAATTACAAATGCAATTTTGTACGAAATTACTCAAAAACTGAAGGATTTACATTTATTTTTTATGTTTAACTATGTCATGCAGTTATTCAAGCATGCAAATTTTACATTTGCCTATTTTTTTCGGTAATGACAACACGCGATATAAACTCGACAAGCATTTTAGTTTACGCGTTTCAAAAACAAAAAAAAAAAAAAAAAATAGAACGCAAATCTAAGCTGATTATATCGAAAAAAAAAAAAAATATGTATAACTGCTGATAGATTTGAAAATAAGCCAAGAATTTGACAGTTTATTAATTGTCACAGTTGTCAGTGCCAGCAAGATGTCAAAATAATTGTAGAGATTAATTAGAACTCGATAAGCTTCGGATGTTTAGAACATTATACGAAGAAAGAAAGATTCATTCTTATCATTTATCAAATTTTTTTCTTGGATAAATCAGAGGTCAGCCAATTTAAAAAGTTATGATCAGGTTGATCTTCATGGTATTGAAATAATTTGGCAATAATTGGTCAATTGTCA
Source organism: Aphidius colemani (assembly GCA_030523065.1). NCBI lineage: Eukaryota > Metazoa > Arthropoda > Insecta > Hymenoptera > Braconidae > Aphidius > Aphidius colemani. The sequence goes on along the minus strand of JAPYYR010001114.1, from coordinate 11,006 downwards.
AAGTGTCTGTCCATACCACTTTAAATAGTTTTTTAAACTTCAACAAACTTCAATATCAAAGTTCATGTTATTGAAGATTTTTTTGTGCACAAATATGTGTGTGTTTACTTGATAAGAGACGAAATACTACCCTCGTGGTTGAAAGGGTCACGTCATTTACTCAGTTTCAAACAAAAGCGTCAACGAGAAACGCGAACCGAGTACCAAACGAGAACTGAGCAGGGATGTTCATATCAAGTATATCAAGCAAACTAGAGTAACAGCGCTGGAGGGATGAAAGGACATTTCCCTCTTTTTTTACCTACATTCTTAACTTCCACTACTAATATTTCTTGCAGATCGACGAACGAATATAAAGGGTAAAAGTACGTGACACTCTATACTCATGTAAATTATAGCTTACTTTCATTTTATTCTTTTTTTTTACCCAAAAAATAAAAAAAAACAATAATTTTAAAATATATTTTTTTAAAGACTTTTGTGTTTTATTTGAAGCGAAGAATTTCTTTTTTGAAGAAACACTTTTGAAAAACTCGAAAGGAAAACTTTTATTCTTCAAGAAAAAATAGGGCAAATTTTTTTTTTTCTTCGGAAAGTTTTAGGCCTAAATTACTGAACTTTTTTGCGTATTGAAAATGTAAATAATTTCATTATTTTCTATTACGCACAAAAGTTAGTACGCAATCGCAATTTTCGTATAATTCTCCTCGATACCCCTCTTTTACTAGGAGGAGACGTTCGCGATGGCGCTATTGCATCGATCAGTCGCATCACCACCTCCATTTCCTTTATTCTTCTTTACTAAGCGAAACATTTACACTCACAGAAACTCAGCAAATCGTTATGATAGTCATCAAAATTCGTCTTAAATTACTCTTATTTTTTTTTGTATTTTTTTCTTCGATAAGAACAACTTTCATCCCCATTGCTACGAGCTACAACTATTTTTGGCTACTTTTATTTTGAAAGGAAAATTATCGCAGAGAGCCACGTGTTTCATTATTGAACAACTACTGGCATACGTATATCTGAATTTTTATATTAACTTCAGTTTAAAGTAGCTGCAATTTCCTCTTTATTTAACTTAATTTAAAGAAAAAAAGCTCTGATCGATAGAAAAACTAATCACAGTTGCTGGAAAAGTAAATATTTACAATATAAATAAAAAACTTTCAACCTGATATTTTTTATGAACGAAAAAAAGTCCCTTGGGACAAATGTGATCTCCTTTTTTTTCTTCTGGACATGGACACAAGTCTGATATATAAAAATGAAGGCATTTATTCGTTTTTCCGCAATTCTCTCTAGAGCATTGAATACATTCTTTCAAGTTATATTTCATTCTTTCGGAAATTGTTATTCACCCCAGTTGATATACATATTGAAGAAAAAAAAATAATAAAATAAATGACTGAACAAACTGTCAGTCAAAATAACTATTATTTTTTTAATTAAAATAATTATTTAGTATTAAAATAAAATTAGAAATTACTTAGATCTATTATATGCAAGAATTTTTGCTGTCAGTTTGTTGCATTGTATTCATTTTTTAACAAGTAGTTAAATGGTCGCGTGAGAATACGATGGATAACAAAGAGGTAAATTTTTTATTCCTACGCTAAATGATATTTTCATATTTAATTATTTTTTTTATTTTATATTATATAATCAGGCAATTTGGATTTAATAGTTGCATTAAAATCGTTCGACAAAATGTAGATGATTTTTTCGATGAGAAATAATTTTTTTCAAATGAAAAATTTACATTTTTATTTATAATTTTGCTGCGAGGCTTTATATTTTACCCTACTAGACATCTATATTGATTTTATGTAAAAAAAAATCAAATACAAACTGACACATTGTTTGAAAAGTCAATATCCGCTATGAATGCCACATTGATTGGTCATCATTTTCATCTGAGAGTTTCATCAGAAAACTCTTGTTTCATGGCTATTGTGTGTAATATATTCATAAACGCCTGGACACTGACTCACTTGCTAATGAAATTTGAATTTTTTTTATGCATTTATTTTTTCCCCACATCACAAACTTGTTGAAAATATTCCGTATAACAATTTAACACATTTTACTGGGTTAACCGTTAACCAAAAAAAAGACATTAAATTATAATCTATTTACTCCAATTTATGTACAAAAATAACCAGATTATTTTCATGAAAAAAATTGTGTCAAGTAGAAGTTAATTAATGACGAAATAAAACCTTATTTATTTCATTTTTATTTATCTTAAAATAACTTTTGACAAAATTTTTTGAAATTATAAAATTTGCATTTTGTTATCGTTCATTGTATTTTCCTATTATTAATGATAATTTATTTTTTATCATGTTGGAACGATTAGCCAATGACAGTTCAAAAATTGCAGATTGTAATTTTTCATTTCGCTTATGTAAATATTCATAAAAAAAGTATAAAAGATTTTTTTTTTTTATAATAATATTGAATTATAAACTCTTCTGAATTGCTTGTGTTTCTTTTTGTGTAATTTTTTTCGAAGCTATTTATTATATTTTTTATCCTGGCACTTGAAAAGAGAGCAATCTAATGTACTTGGATTTTCTATATGGTATGCCCTAGTCGCCACGAATATTCGGCAAGAAATTCTACTAAATTTTTTTTTTTTTTTGTCTATTTATTTATGTATTTCAAACTACTTTTATTTTTCATTTTTTTTAATAAATATTTTCATCGTAAATTTGGATTTTAATATAGAATACATGATTTTTCAGACGAAAGTCACCAAAAATTTTTTTATTATTATTTTATTTTCATATGAAGATAAGTTTTATATTAAATTTCAAGTTTTACAGCATTTAAATTGGTGTCGTCATGTCAACATGGCAATGTTTGCCAGCTTAATTTCCATGACGAAGAAAACTGTAATTTGTAATATAAAAAAACTGTTTGGTTTATCAAAAGATAAAGATTTGCTTAGACAAGAAGATTCAAAGTGAATTTACAAATACTATATGGACTCGAAACAATTGCCTTTCATTGCAATTAATTTTGATAAATAAAATCACTATAATATCCTTGTATTGTACAGTAGAATTGGAAATTCTCAGGTTGCATTTTAACGGAGACAATAATGTCCAAACTAGAAACTTTGATATACAATAGTAAAGAGACATAGATAAAGCCTGGATTAGAATGGCAATTTTTAAATTTATAAAGAGTGAATTTATCTTTGTGGAACGTGACACTCAAAATCCAAACGTTCTGTGTAATCTAAAATCTATTCAAGTATCTTCGGCTACTGTGAATGAAGCATAAAACAAAAAATAAAATTAGAAATTTCGATCAAAGATAAAGGCTTTCACAATTGAAATTAAATAAATTTTTGTATCGTCCTATTAAAATGATTGTCAATGGCAATCATGCTTCACTTGATTTTTTCGAATATATAATTTGTGATCAACAACTGAACATAATTTTTCATTTAAAATACAATAAAACACGTCGACAATATACGTAAGAGAACAAAAAAAAAAAAACGAAAATCAATTCATCATTTTGACTTGGTCAACGATTATGGTACCGCAAGTCTATACCACAAAATAACCAGAGCTTTTTTCAGTTCAATAAATTTTTATATTGTCAAAATAAAAGAAAAAATATATAAAACGTGCAAACATGTTTGATAGCGACATATAACTCGTTGCAATCGATATGAACATTTTTTTTTTATCTTGCAAAAGTATATATAAAAAAATAAATGAATAAATAAATAAATATTAAGTAAAAGAATTTAAAAATAAATAAAGATGGAAGTTTGTATATGAGAAAGGTGATCGTCTCCTAATATAGCATCGTTACGTCTTTCTCAGGAGTGAAACCGATCGTTCATCATCCAATAAAAAGTCAACAATTTGTACGTAACCATACAGAAAAAAAAAGTGTATTTCACGATGATTGAAAAAGGACAAAAACATAGTTACGCAGGAATTTAAAAAAGAGATAAAATAATGTGATTTTGTAACAAAAAAAAAAAAAAAAAAAATGATCAATTGATGAACAGTTATGGTACCGAATTGCGGTTACTAAATGGTTATGGGAATCAGCTGCGTGTGCTTGGAATTTAATCGGTATTAATTTGTGGTTTGGTACCAAGGTCATTCTGGTACCACTGCTATTGACGAGCATCGAGATCAATAATTTTAACCGAGCAAGTTCTCCAATATGCACAAAGACAACTTGTACGTTTTTTTTTTTATTTAAATCAAAATAATTATGTCTAAAAATATATCACACTTAATTAATCTACTTGGGATTTTTTTCTTTAATTACTTGTGAGTTTAATGAGTCATCATTTTGATGATTCACAACAAGTAGATTTTTAAAAATATCATTTCTTATGTACATACGTATTACTAGTGGTTGATTGGCATCATAAACACCTGATGATTTATTTAAGTACTCACCTGTAACAGAAAAAATAATAAATTCAATTAGTAAAAAATAAACACACAAAATACAACTTAAACGTTGTTGTTTATTATTTTTTTATTGGACTTTTAAACCCAATTAAAATTATCGATATTGAAACTGTCATTATCATTGGTATCGTGTTAATTATTAATTAAGGGATAAATCAATTTCTGGGGCAATTAAAACGACGTGGGTATACATATTATTTAGAGACATTTCATGTTTCATATTAGTAAATGGAAAAAAAAATGGAAAAGAAAATAAAATTAAAACCACATAAAACGTTGGTGATTAATTAAGCTTGATAATATAATTTTGTTAAACAAGTTTATTATGTTAAACTGGCTTTTTAGATATGACACAGTTACTTTGGCAAACTTGAAATTTAATTTGCATGATAATTTGAAATTAAATGACAATTAAATTTCAATAAATTATCAAGAAAAAATTAATTTTTCTTTTAGATAATATTGAAAATCATTTGATTATTTAATGATTAATAATTTTTCATGTTAATTTTATAAAACGGACCTTCACGAAAATGTACTTTTCTTGATGTTCTAATTCTAATTGAATGCTCAATAAGTGGTAAATCATGGGGACCAAGATTTTCTCTGGACAATGAGCTAACTAAAATTCCTCGTAATGTTGCAAGTGTACTGCTTGGTATACCACGATCCATTTCACCGGTTCCCATTTTAAATAATAATCACAAATCACTATTAACCTTGTCATTCCATATAAATATCAACAACAATAGCAACACTTTTATTCACAAACATTTTACACTGCATCCATTTGTCAATATAATAATGCATCACACTAAAAATACACTGTCAATCACTTTGATTATATTTATTTTAAAAATTTTTAGACTAACTGATTCTTATTTTTTTTAAAAAAACATATAAAATATATAAATAAATCAAAGAAAAAAATAATACTCTTACTATTTTCAAATAGATTTTATTTGTAAAATAAGGTCAACCACAGAAACTGATTTTTTTTTATTTTTTTACTTTATGAAAATTGACATGACGAAAAAAAATAATGTAATGTTGCTTTTTTAGTGTAATGTGAAATGGTTTTAAAAAATATGTAAACTAGAATTATTGTAACCACGACGTTGAATCACGATACACTACGTGTATAATCAAAAAAAAATTCATAATAATAAATGATAGTTAAAAAATAATGTAGGAAATGTTATTTCTGTCTTGTAGTTAAAATTTATAGTTTATAAATAAATATAAAAGTAACTTAATCAAATTTAGATCAAATAAATTTATATTTTTTTATTAATAATAAAATAAATGTGTCAATTTTTAATTTATTGTAATTTTTTTTTTTCAACTTCTCACCGGTGATATTAGACTTTATTGTATTTTTAAAAATATATAAAATGATAAACAATGATTAATCTCCCACGATTGATATCGACTCTCTGTGTGTTGAGTAAATTTAAATTTAAAAAAAAAATAAAAAAACTTTTTTTCCTTTCACATGCGGCGCACTGAATAATCTTAGATTACAAATAAAATAAAATAAAATAAAATAAAAAACTCTCCTTATCTATCTAAGAATAAATATCATAAAAAATAAGAAAAAAAAAATTATTTTTAAATTTTAATTTGTATTTTATTGTCTAGTGTATAAAAAATAGTAAAAAAATTCAAAAAAAAATCAGACTAAATTGGCGGTATTGATAACCAAGATAACGAAGACCGCAAAGTGGTCGTTACACACTTTTGCGACCCAATTAATTAGCCACATGTCATGGTGAGTTTAAATATATTAAAAAAAAAATTCTCAAAAATATAATTTTTCACATCACAATATTTATTCACTCGTTGAAATAAAAAAACTGTACGAAATTTATAATTCATTTGTATTTTCAATGATTAATTTAATCATTTTCTTTTTTTTCTTTTCATGTTTTCCATTTTTTTTTTCCTCGACATGTGTACATGTAATTAATGTTATTTTTTTTTCCCTCTTACAAGGAGGACATGATAAAGTGTATGCTTGACGAGACAGTATATAGATGACTGTGAAAGACTGGCTGGTTAAGAGCAAACTGGTGTGAGCACTCGACGATATCAAGAGTTTCTGACTGCACCTTTGGCCACTGGCAACGTGCTTTCGTTACTCCCGTTTGTCGTTCATCGGTTCTTTCAAGGTGTGCGTAGTTTTTTTTTATAATTTTTTTTTTTTTAAATTATTTATATACAAAGAAAAAAGTGAGAGAGACACTATGTAAAAACTTGTAGCAGTCTCAAGACTCAAATATGGATGTAAATGATTGTGAGACTTGAGAGCAATAGAGAGAGTACCAATCAAAAATAACGGGGAATCGTGATATACTCAGTTGAATTTTAAATTAAAAGAAATACATATATATATATTGCATATAGTTTTTTATATTCATTTTTCCTGATGGCTTCCTGTTGTTTTTTTTTTTTTTTAATTTTATTTTATTATTTTCATTTTTCCGGTTTGTAGATAAATAATAAAAGTTGAAAATTGACATGCATATGAGACGTCCCAACACGAGGAAATGACTGAGTCATTCAAATAATGTAAACAAGTAGATAAAATTTTGATTGAAAAGAGTTAAAAACATTTTTGAATGATAAATTTTAGCGTTGCGACTTGAGAACTCTCAAACAGATTAACCAGAATATTTTTTTAGTTTTTTTTTTTTTTGAATAATTTGTCTGTGAACAAACAAGAGAGAGCATTGTTTTAAAATATAAATCGACAATATGAATATATGCTGCACCTTCCGGATGTGAATAATCTTCTTTTGCATATAATTTTTTATCTTTTTTTAATTTTTTTTCTTTTGATTGATATATGTTGAAGAAAAAAAGCTCTAAAGTTTTTGTGTGTTGTATAAAATGCATAGTATAAAAGTTATTAAATTTGAGTGTATTATTTGCAATATTATGTCAGAAAATGTTTGTATTATAAACGAGATATTTCGATGCAATAAAAAAAGTTGGATATCAGAAAAGATAGCCTTGTGGCTGTTCGACCTTGTGACGTTATGTCGACTCTCAAACGATAAATAAACACATTACAATATACAAATGAACAATAATAGTTTGTTTTTTAATTCAAATGTACAATCAATTTCCCCACTTTAATTAAATTAAATATAATAAATTAAAATCATTTTCAGATTATTAAGATTAATTAAAAAACTAATCCTCCAATCAAAAGAAAAAAAAAAAAATTAAATTGAAAAGAGTTTTTATAAATATTATCATAATTTTCTGAATAGCACAAATAAAATAATGAATTTTACATTTATAAAAAGCTAATACAATTCAGAATATAAATATTAAAGTAAAAAAATTTTAATATAAAATTTTTATAATAATAATATTCATAAAAGTTATATTATTGATTCGATAAAGTCATGAATAGTTGGATAAAAAAAAAAGTTTCTTTTTCAATCATATTAAAATGAATGTAAATATTTTGGATATTGAAAATGAAAAAAAAAAACTGAATTACATTGTCTAGTATTTTAATGAAAGATAATATTTTTAAAAAAATACTCTTGACAAAGTTGGAGAATTAAAAATAAACAGTTAAATCAGGAAATGTAAAATATTGTTGCTTCTCAAGAGCAATGAGGAAACTCTAAGCTGGCAATAATTATGTGAGACAATATTAAACTTTAATACAATTTCCGTCAGTGTATACAAGTATTATAATATCACTGACATCAAGATCAAAATATATATCAATTTAACATCAAACAAAATAACACAAAAAGGTGTTTTATTTCCCACATAAATTTAGTCAAATTCATTTATGATATTTATGATTATTTGTCATTGAAACATATAATTAACGATCAATTAAAAAATTGCAATTGAAATATTTTTCATCATTACAAACTATAAAAGAATAATAACTAAAACCGGATATATTTTTTTGCTAATAATTACCATTTAAATAACAAAAAAAAATGAAAAATATCAATGCAAAAAGAACCCATTTATTATTTTTTCAATTGAAAATATCAAGTTTCTTTTCAGGTGTAAATAATGATGATAAAAATACACAGACATATCAGTCTTTTCGCGTGTTTCGTCCTTGAATAAAAAATTGGAATAAAAAAAAAAAAAAATGACTAGATTTACGAAAGGGAATGTAAATGATACTGAGAATGTCTTGATAATTTTAATATTTTTCTTAACAATTTTATTAAATATAGGGTCATGTTTCATTGTAGGGATGCATCATCATCATCATCATTATTAAATCAAGAATGACATCACTGTCTTTGTATAGATGTTTCATAATTTTATTCATTTATACGGAATTATTTTTTTGAAACGTTGTAATCATACAATAATATCTCATGCATTTTATGTTGGTTTTTTAAAAATATTTTATACCTTTGTAGTGAAGAATTGTTGAGAGTCATATCGATAGAAAATTAATAGAAAAAAAAATATGAATATAAATTGATAGACATGAAAAACAGGCTTTCAATTAGATTTAGATATAAATATTTATCAATGACGACATCACAGTAACAACGTTTCAAATTTTATTTGAATGTGACTGTATACCTTTGTCAATGATACTTTTATATCATCTAGTGAAAAATTATGTAAACGACTATCGTTTTGGTTACGTGTTGGAATCTTCAAATGCATTCATAACGTATAAGCTCGTTTGACATATTCAACCTGAAGAAATTTCAATGGAACTTTATGAAAAAAAAAAGGTAAAATAATCATGAAAAAACTACTTGTTATGTACTTGGATTTACAGTGGATAAATATAAAATTCTCAAAGGTGAAACTGAGAGCTCACGTTAAACTGAAATTTTTATGCACACAAGTGGAAATTTTTTTATTTTTAATTTGTTTATTTTTTGTTCTTGTTATTGTTGTCAAAGTGTGAAAAATTATATTCATAAATTAATGGAAAATATTTAAATATATTGAGACTAATTGCTTTTTAATTACCATCGTTAATTTTTTTAACATTCAAAGTGTGTTTAAAAACTTTTGAGAAATATATATTTTTATTTCAAATTAAAAAATTGAGCTCAACGATGTGTGATATTTAGCTTCAGTCGTGTTTATTCGAGCATCTTAAAAACTGCTTTTTAACATCATATACTTGATTATCTGATTTTTATCATTAACAGACGAAATAAAGGTATCAAAAAAGTTGTTTTTTTTTTTTTTTTTTTTTCAGTTAATTATTATGTTGTTATAAAAGTAATTAATTTGATAATCATAAATATAAATGGAAGTTTATTATTGTTGAAACAAACTGTCGACTAATTATACTTCAATCAAATATATTATTTTTATTAAATAAATCAACTATCAGTGTTAAAAGTATTTTTTTTATATTTCAAATTTAATTTAATGCTTGTAAAAATAATAACGGTATAATATAATATTTCTAATTAGCTAAATTTTCGGGTCAGTTAATGCAAAGGTTAATGCTAGCGTGAAAAAAAAATAAAAAAACAAGAAAAGATGTGGTAATGTGATATTACTAATCAACAAGTTTTAAATTTAATTTTAAATTGAGCAAAAATAATAAAAACTTGCAAGGTTTTTTACAGTGTCTTGATAAATGTAGTTTAAATAAAAATAAATGGGAAATGTAGAAATTCTAAGAGTGAAACTCGTCAACTTGATGAGTGTTAACTGGCTAATTATTCTAATTAAATTTGTAATATTAAATTATTATAACCTAGTAATATACATTCTAGAAAAATTTTTATTCTTTGAATTATGAAATGAATTGTGTTTTTATTTTTTGCTGCAAATTAGTTTAATAATTTAGATTATCAATGAAATTTTGATATATTTTATTGTAATTAGGTGTTGGAATAGCGAAAAATAATTTATTAATGAATATATGAATTAACAATGACACTGGAGTATAACTAAATCAATTAAAAAAATTCTCTTTTGGCATTGTGACATTATTTCGTGACGTAGTTTGCGTTTGCAGGTGCAGTATAGAAACTGGGTCAGTATCATTTTGCGTGCCTTACAGCATCTCTCCTTTGCATTTAATTTTTTGCATAATTTTTAACTTGAGAAATACACGAAATATTTATTTCATAAGATTTATATATACGCCCACTTTTGCCAAATTATTGATTGACAAATTTCATGAATATTGTTTATCATTTTGGTGTGAAGAAAAAATTATAAATTTTTTATGAATTATAAATGAAAAACATAAAAATAATATGGTTGTTGTTATTTCTACGTATCTATATGTGTTTAATAGCAGAAAATTTATTGAAAAATATCCAAGAACAACGTTTGACATTAAAATATATGAAAAAAAATTGTAAACCTGTTTGGAATTGATAATTAATAAATCGTGGGTAGAATTGAGCAAGGTAAAATCCAAAAAAGTCCAGAGATGACACATTCAACACTGAGGTTACTCAATCAATGAATATATTTATATATATTGATATATTATCGAATCACCGACTTAAATATTTAATGAAAAAATAAAATCGAAATAGAAAAATACGAGTTTCGATA
>JAPYYR010001113.1:0-18451 GCA_030523065.1 Aphidius colemani | reverse complement strand
AGGCAAAAAAGCGTCAAAAGAATAGTATACATCCTTTGTAAATAAAAAAAAATTACATTTTCTAATAATTAATAATATATTATATTAAAAATAAATATTATTAATATAATTAATAATTAATAAAATTTAACATATATATAATATTAATTTGACTTTATTTATTTATTTAATAATAAAAACATTTAAAATCTATTTCATCTATGAGGAATAATAATTATCGATTTGAACGATATATCGAACACCGCCTAGCTTAATTAGTCGAGAGATTTACCACCTGGGCTGCCTATACCTGTCAAAATGTTAAAAAATAAAAAACATAAATAAATAACATAAACAAAATTATTATTATTTTCATAGACTAAAAAACAAACATGAATATAACAATAATTAGTTAAATTATTTATCAAAAGTTTCCAAGCTAATTAATATAATTAAATTAGAAAAAAAATGGAGTTTGTTGACTTGATAACAGTACCAAAAGTTGACAGTGTAATATTGACAGAAAAAACAAATGACAATGTTCCAAGTCAAGAAGGAACATTGTGTTTAAGTGGTCATCATTTACTTTTGTCATCCAGACAAGATCACAGAGAAGAACTATGGGTAAGTGTCTTTACCATCTGTTACATCAACCATCAATCAATCAAAAATTAATTAACTTGTATTTTAATAGTTACTCTATCGAAATATTGATGTCATTGAGAAAAAAATCAACAATCAAATACCTGGTGGAAGTATAATATTAAAATGTAAAGATTTTCGTATATTTCAACTTGAAATTCCATCAACAGATCAGCTAATATCAGTTGTCACATCATTAGAAAAATTGTCAAATTTAGGTGAGATAAAATGATTCAAAGAAAATATCGAGGTAAAATATGTAATTTCAATTGTTTAATAAATTGCAGATCAAATATATCAATATCCATTTTTTTATCGACCACAATCACAAGGTTTGAACAACAAAAATGAAGATGGTTGGTCAGCCTACACACCAGTATCAGAATGGTCAAGTTTATTAGCATCACACGGTGATGAATGGCGTATTAGTTATTTAAATCGTGATTATAAAGTATGCTCATCATATCCATCAACAATAATTGTACCACGTATTATTGATGACAATGTTATAATATCATCAGCAAACTTTCGTGATAATGGAAGATTTCCAATACTGTGTTATCGTCATGATGGTGGTAGTATATTATTTAGAAGTGGACAGCCATTATGTGGACCAAATGGTAAACGTTGTAAGGAAGATGAAAGACTATTAAATAGTGTACTGGGTGCTGGTAGACGAGGTTATATTATTGATACAAGAACAGTAAGTCAAGCACAAAATTCAAAAACTAAAAATAGCGGTGGTGGTGGTACTGAAATTGATTCAGCATATGCACAATGGAGAAAAGTATATAAAAATGTACCACGTAATGCTGAATTAAACGATGCATTATGTAAATTAATTGAAGCATGTAATGATTGTTCTTCATCAACTGGACAATGGTTATCACGTCTTGATAATTCTGGTTGGCTTACTGCTGTACAAAGTGCAATGAATGCATCATGTGTTGTTGCACAATGTATACATCAAGAGCTATCAGCTGTTTTGGTGCATGGAAATAGTGGACGTGATTCAACATTAATTGTAACAAGTCTTGCACAAATTATATTAAATCCAAATTGTCGTACAATACGTGGCTTACAATCATTATTAGAACGCGAATGGTTACAAGCTGGTCATCCATTTTTTACAAGGACACGTCATTCAGCATATTATCAATCAAATAGTCAAAATAATTCATCACCAACATTTTTATTATTTCTTGATTGTCTTTATCAATTGCATTATCAATTTCAATATAGTTTTGAATATACAACTGATATGCTTATTGAATTATTTAAACATGCATATTGCTCAGAGTATGGCACATTTTTAGGTGACACAGAAGCTGAAAGAATAAATATACGTCTTGCTGAACGTACATCAAGCCTTTGGTCATACATCAATAGACCAGATGTTTTAGAAAAATTTATAAATCCATTATATGAACCAAATCAACAAGTTATATGGCCAAGTGTTGCACCAATATCTCTAAATTTATGGAAACAATTATATTTATCCCATACAAACTCATCAATTTGGAATGATTTTAATTCATGCGTTAAAGATATCAAAAAAAATTATTCAGCAATACAAAAATTTACAGGACAACTGAGACAACAAGTACAAAATATTCTCAATGAAGCTGATCAACATGACAGTAATTCTAGCTTGGTTGACAACAACATGGATCCACTTCAAGCATTATGTTTATCACAATTAAATTTGGATAAAAAAATATCATCATAATATTGTTTTTTATTTTATAATTTTATGTACAGTGTAGTTTTAATTTGTTTTATTAGTCTAGGCTCACATGGAATGTCAATAAATTGTAGACATAATAAATATTAACTATGTAAGATAGATAAAAACAAGTACCATTATTAACAATGTTATAATTATGCCAGCAATTAATATATAGCCATCTTGATGTCCACGATTTTCAATTAATCTCATGGTTGTATTTGATAGACCCAAAGTGTTACCAATATCAATAATACGTTTTTTAGCACCTTTTAATGTCATTCTTTGTGATCGTAAATTATCAATTATATTTGCACCATGTTGAAGTAAATTATCAATACCTTGATTTGCATTTTTAACTTGATTATTGTGCTGATAATTATGATCAATCATTATGTCAATATGATCATTTGTTGTAAATTTTCGTGATAATAAAGCTTCACGTTCGTCTTCAGCTTGTTTTTGACGTAATTTTTGATTTTTCCATGTGTTAAATGCTGATGTTAAATGACGACTGTCATATTTTAATTGATCAACACGCATTTTTGCATTTTGTCGTTGTGTTATTGGTCCTTTCATACAATAAATATCCAACTTTTCACAATTGCTATATTGAAATTATTATATTATTAGAGAATTTTTATTTTATTTTTTTATTTATTATTATTTACTTGCCTGTTTATTTGATTTATCTTTGACAATATGTCATTTTCAATTGCATCTTGATCATAGTTTATTCCTCTTTTGTCCAGCTGGGTACACAAATATTGTGTTTCTTGGACTAATTTATTTGTTTGATGATACAATGTTTCCATTTTTATTTGTTTTCTTTTTTTTATGTCAAAACAATATAATATTGGTATTTATTTATAATCATTGTTAGCTGGTGTACAAGAATTTATGAACAATGTTGATCAATGAATGACGTGTAGGTGTATATTGGTATATGTATGCACTATGCAGACTGCAGGGGTCTATTTAACTGATATATAACATTACCATGGAGGTCTACCTCCATTTTTATGCCATCTAGGTTAATAAACACAAACTTTTGAGGATTGTTTATTGTTGTAAAAAAGTGTCTTGTGTTTCTTTTTATTATATTTATTTGTTTATATAAAAAAATTAATTAAAGTTGAACAAAGTTTGTTTAAAAATTAAAAATGGATATTGGTGAATTATTGTCATACAAAGTAAGTAATAAATAAAGAAATTGACAAATTAAAAACAAAAAGAAAATGATAATCTCGTATTCTAGCCTCCAAATACTCCAAAGCGTTCACTTCCTGGTGATGAAGATGAAGATGAATGGGAAAATACAAAACGTATGAAAAATGTTATAAAAACTCCATATCATGCACGTCAAAGATATCCATCACATCAGCCAGATGGTACACCATCAAGAAATGCAAATGAAATAATAACTGATAAAAAAAATAATAGTAAATCAACAACATCAACTAATGAAATTATTGAGCCAGAATTAACTGATAAAGAAAAAGAAGAAATATTAAAATATGTTGAAACTGAGGCTGTTGAAGTTGAACCACTTGATGATGCCAGTTTAAAAAGAATGATATTATTATTTGAAAAACGTGCATTGAGAAATCAAGAAATGAGAGTTAAATTTCCAGATCAACCAGAAAAATTTATGGAATCAGAAGTTGAATTACATGAGGCACTTCAAGAACTTCATGTCATTGCAACAAATCCAGAGTTATATCCAATTGTTGTTGAACTTGGTGCAATACCATCACTTCTTGATTTATTATCACATGAAAATTCTGATATTGCTGTTGGTATTGTTGATCTTATACAAGAGCTAACAGATGTTGATATACTTAATGAGAGTGAAGATGGTGCTGATGCACTTATTGATGCTCTATTAGAACAACAAATTTGTGCATTATTGGTACAAAATCTTGATAGACTTGATGAGTCTGTTAAAGAAGAGAGTGATGGTGTCTTCAATACACTTGGTAATTCAACATACCAATAATTTGATCATCATTTATTTGTTGTTTATCATTCAATTAATCATCTTTTTTTTTAATTGTTGTTTTAGCTATATTTGAAAATTTACTAGAGTTTAGACCAGAGCTTTGTGTTGATGCTGGAAAACAGGGACTATTACAGTGGTTATTGCGTAGATTAAAAGCTAAAATACCATTTGATGCTAATAAATTATATGCCAGTGAATTGTTATCAATTTTACTACAACAAACACAAGAAAATAAATTACTTCTTGGTGATATTGATGGAATTGATGTTCTTCTTCAACAATTATCTGTAATAATTTAATTAGTTTTCATAATTTTCATATGTATTTTAATCTAATTTACATTCATTTTTTTTTAGCATTACAAAAGACATGATCCACAATCAGCTGAAGAACAAGAAATGATGGAAAATCTTTTCAATGTATTAATATCAAGTTTGATTGTACCGGTTAACAGAGAAAAATTTTTAAAAGGCGAAGGTTTACAGCTCATGAATTTAATGCTTCGTGAAAAAAAAATGTCTAGAAATGGATCACTAAAAGTAAATTAAAAAATAAATAATAAAGTTTTATCTCTCAATGGATTAATATATAATTCTTTCTTTATTTTATACTTTAGGTATTGGATCATGCTATGAATGGACCAGATGGAAAAGACAATTGTATGAAGTTTGTTGATATTCTTGGCTTGAGAACAATATTTCCATTGTTCATGAAAACACCATCAAAAAATCGTAAAAAAGTATTTACAACTGACGAGCATGAGGAGCATGTTGTGTCGATTGTTGCTAGTATGTTGAGAAATTGCAAAGGTCAACAGCGTCAACGTTTATTGAGTAAATTTACAGAAAATGATTATGAAAAAGTTGACAGATTAATGGAGTTACATTTTAAATATCTTGAAAAAGTTGAACAAGTTGAAAGTAACACCAAGGTTTGTTTTGAATATAATTATAACTTGAATTGAAGATTAATAATAAATGATTTTTTTAATTGTAGGAAGATGAAGATGAAGAAGAAGAAGAAACATATTTAAAAAGACTTGATGGTGGATTATTTACACTACAACTGGTTGATTTTATTCTTCTCGAAGCTTGTGCTGGTTGTCCACCAGCTGTTAAGCAAAGAGTCACCAGAATACTTTCACAAAGAAGAGCTTCATTAAAAACTATACGTCATATTATGAGAGGTAATTGTCAACAGCAATTATGTTCAACTGTAAACAACAATAACAATAACATAACATTAACATTCATGTGAATTTATTACAGAATATGCTGGTAATTTAGGTGATGCTGGTGATTCAGAATGGCGAGAAGCTGAACAACAACATATACTCCAATTAATTGACAAATTTTAATTAAAAATATATTTTTGAATTGACTTTTTATATATCTTTAAATTAATTATAATTAAATCATTTTTTTTTTACACGAGAAATTTTAAAAAATACATATAAAATTATCAACAACTTCAGCAACAATAATTATTAATAATAAATTTGACCAAAAAAATATAACAAATAAGTCTTTCATATTTTTCCGCCAAAAATATTTAAGCCAATGATAAGCCAGCTTTATATAAACATGGTGGACCATTTGCACCAATGACAAACAATCTTTCCACACCCAGTTCATAACACAATTTCATTTATTATTATTATCAACACACAAAAGAATGACAGTATGTGTTGAAATAAGTCATATTCAGTGTTTTATCTGTTTCTCTGTTGATCGGTTTGTTTAATTATTATTTTTCATTTTAACGTCAAATAGTTAAATTTTGTTTTTTATTAATTATAATTTATTATTCGATAAACACATATTATTTTCATCCATTGTGTTGATTGATAATTTTATAAATCATTAAACAATCAATGACATAACAAATAAAAGAAAAAAAAAAAAAAAAACTAAACAAATATTGATCAAGACAAAAAATGAGTGAATTAGTTTAATTTTATAAATTTTTTATGGTGTAAATAATTGAGTGAAAATTGTTTTAAATAAATGAATAAAGTGAATATATTAATAATTAATTTGAGCAAAAAATTAGAGTGTATATTTCAATGGAAAATAAAAAATATAAAAAATAATTCTACTTGATGCTTGGTAAGACTTCAATTAACTTTGTAATTTATCATTTACACGCTCAATTAAATAACAACCACATTGCTCAGCCTTAAACATAATTAATTTAATATTTTATATTATGAAATTTAATTCAATGTGGTTAAAATTAATATTAAATAATAATTTTGTAACCAGAGTGGAGAGAAATATTTATGTCTCGTCTGTAGCATCGATTTTCTCTTATTCTCTCTTTTTTTATTTTTTTTCTCTTTTCTCTGTTGGTTACCTCCATTTTTACAAAAAAAAAAATAACAAATATCACCAACACCTGGACCATATTCTTCCCTTCAAATATGATTTTTTATTTATTTTTTTATTCAATAAATTTAAAAGTCTATTTATTATCAATCTTGGTAAGAAAGTAGGAGAGAAATTTTTGTTTCTAATGCCGACATTTGGCCAAGGGATTTTGTAAATTCATGAGCCAAAAGATTTGGATATTTGCCAATGAGATAAAATGAATTTTCCAAGAAGAAATACCCGGAAAAACCAATTTTATTTTTTATCCAACTGCAACATATTACT
The DNA here is from genome assembly GCA_030523065.1 of Aphidius colemani. Classification (NCBI taxonomy): domain Eukaryota; kingdom Metazoa; phylum Arthropoda; class Insecta; order Hymenoptera; family Braconidae; genus Aphidius; species Aphidius colemani. Next base: position 11,448 of record JAPYYR010001113.1, on the reverse strand, counting down.
CCAAAATAAGATTTTTCTAAAATAGTAAAAGTAGTTGATGAAAAATTGGCTGATTTATTTTGTCTGCCATAAAAAAGAGAGACAAATTTTTCAAAAATTTAGCTAATAGAATGGCAGTTTGATTGTTAATCAAATAAATAATGTATAAATAAAATAAATAGAGCTTATAATGATGATGATGATGATGATGATGACAATAAATATAAATAAAAATAGACAAAAATAAATAAAAAATAAAGAGAGCAGATATAATGGTCTCAATGACTATCGATCGATTGATGGATGAGAAGGTGGGTGCGACCCTCGACTTACATTTATTCTTCATCAACATCATCAACATCATCATCATTATCATCAAAAGATTTATTATCACGTGTTGAAATTTTATTTTTATTTACAATGGGCTTGTCTCTCGAGGTCAAATTCTAAATTTTTATTTGATCAATAATAAATAACATTCTAGTCAATTAAAAAGTAACAGAAAAAGCTTTTTTTTTTTTTTTCCACTTTATGTTATCTATTTTGTTGTTGTTAATAGATTTTTGTATTTTATTTAAAAAATTTTAAATCTTATCTTGAAATAAGTGTTTATTTTTATCAATGGTATATTTTTTTTATTTTTCCTAGACAATTTTTATGACTAAAATGTAATTTTGTTTTTTAGATAAAAATGAAATTAAAAATGATGATTTATTTAATTTATATATTTTTTTAATTCTTCAAGTAGCTGAAGAAAAAATGAAAATTATAAATATAATATATAAATTCTAAATATAAAACAGGAAGTTGAAAGAGAAATTTTTATTTTAAAAAAGTTGTCATTTCTCGAGTCATTATAATATTTTGATGGGTTTGATGTTAGCAGCTGGGGTGAAGACGAAGTGATCGATGATGAACTTAATGATGTATTTTAAATTATTTAATAGATTAATTAATTTATTTACTTTTTATGTGCCATCAGAAAAATTTAACAGCCTCGACCATTGCCAAATATGGATGCTTGGTGTGTTTTATTCTTAGATCGACGACACGATGCGAGTATAAACGAATCACAGTCGAGGCTCAACCTAAGACGATTACATATTATTATGTATATCTTAATAAATAAAATTTAACACACAAAAATATATACATATTATTGTTGATATTCAAAATTTGGATAGTCAAAAGTACCATCAATGTCAGGAAGAAGAAGAAAAATTCAACCAAATCGAAACCCACTCACTCAAGTCTCAATCACCTTGCTTGTTTTATTTTTTCTACTAAATTTTTTTTATTTATTTTTTTTTCTAATCTACAATATTAGATCTTGTTAAATTATTAACTAGTTTTTTTCCTTTTTTTTTTACTCCTTTTTTTTCTATGATATTTAAATATTACTTGTAAATTCTTTTTTCGATTGATTTTTTTATTTTTTCTTTTAATCAGCAGTATTCTAATATTTCTATGTCATTTTTTTATTATGAATTTTGTTATTGATGTATTTACATTTTAATCGAGTTGATGAATTAATTTATAACGGTGAATAAATTTTTTTTACCTTTTATTACGTGTTGATTAGAAAATAAAAGTCACTTTTGATTTTAAAAAGGCTTTTTTTTTTATTCATCTATTTGCTTCTTGTAAATCTAGTTTTAATCTTATTTTTAAATTCAAGATATGCTTTATTGATTTTTTTATTATTATTAAATTATGGATTTATTAAACTTAATTAAATTAGTAAAAAAAAAAAAATTTCTCTCTAGTAATTTAAAAAATAAAAATTAAATTCGTTTTTTAAATTTAAAAAGAAACAAAAATTATAATTTAAATTTCAATTTTGCTATTACATCAATAAATTATCAACTGCTAAAATAAATTTATAAAAAAATATTTCCCATGCAATTTAAAAAAAAAAAAGAGTCCAATTTCGATTATACTTTTCTTTTTAATTGAAAAAATTAAAACAAAAACTCAATAATTATTTAATAAACAAATCATCAAATTAAATTTGCAAATAAATGTTTATTTATTTACATTTACCGTGTTGTTAAAAAGAAAGAAATGAAAAAAAAAATTACCCACGTAGAAATAAGACACGTTTCGCAAAAAGAAAAAAAAAACTTGTTGCGTTATGGAATTTCAATGAGGCATATTAAACCATACCTTTTATGACACATTTTCTAGACATACGAGTATGCATACACCCGCCTCCACAATAACTGTCATTTTATTTTGATTTTAATAAATTTTTTGTTATTTATTTTTCCTCATGACCATTTAATAATCAAAGCCCAAACATTTTTATTTAATTTAAAAAAAAAAAAACTATTTATTTCATGTTTTTAACATTTATTTTTGTCTCAATTTTATTATTGAAATTTTTTTTTTATTCCAAATTATTATACAACTACTTTTTTACCTGTTATTTTATGACTTGGTTTTAATGAAAAAAACATTTTTTTATTAGACCAAAAGACCTTGTATTTATTTCATTTGGCAAACTGTCGTAATTGACAATGATCATTGACATCATCACTGACCATGTTTAGCAATAAAAATAAACAATGACATACAATTCAAAATAAATATCAAAAAATACATATAAACCTACATCAACATAAAGTAACTTGTTTTTTTTGTACACACAAATGACAATTTTTAATTTGGCACTTTGTAAGCTTAAAAAAAATATATATTTCCTTATTTTAAAACTCATAAAATGACTATTTTTAAACAACTTGGCAAGTGTTTAAAATACTGTTTAAACTTAAATGAACTTAGGAATAATTAGCATCGAAAAAAATACCTAAATACAACAATTGAAATTGAAAAAAAATACATACATAAACACTCAATAGTCAAGATTATTAATAAATATTTAAATTTTTATTTTTAGATAAAGATAAATATTTTTCTTAAACTTGTTTTTACACCATAACAATCATCTTATGAATAAAATTTAAATAAAAAATATAAAAAAACACGTTTAAATACACGACAACTCAAATAGCTCATAATATTTTCAAGTAGTGTAAAAATAACACAAAGTAATTTTTATTTTATCTCTTTCAGATCCTGCAATGCGGAAATGAAACGTGAATTTCACTGCGACATAGATGTCTAACTATACAATAATAACAATAAATAATTTTAAAGAATGATTGTTGGATCATTATTACTGATAGAATCATCGAGTGACTGGCCGTATCAGCCAGTTACTCGAAACCAGTTGAACTGATTTTAAATAATAACACACAAAAAAAGCATCATTGAAAATAAATAAATTAAAAATCAAGATCAATGAAGAAATGGCAGCAACAGCAAAACATGAAATGCGTCAAAAATTTACTGATGATAACACGGGTGAGGAGGATATTGCTGCAATTGCTAAACAAATAAGTGATCATGCTGAAGCGATTTATCAAACATGGAAAAGTCGTGGTTTAGCACCAACTGAAATATTAAATTGTCACAGTAATGATACAGCTGTTGATAAATTTGGTAGTGCATTAACACCAACAATTCAATTAACAAAACAACAAAATTTCAATAATAATGATATAATTGAACCACTTGAATGTTTATTAAATAATAATCATGATGATGATGATAATGATGTAGATATAGATGAAAAAAATGACTTATTAAATGATGATAAAAATAAACTTGTAAAATTCGTTAATAATTTTGTCGTTGAAGATCGTGCGAGACAACAAAAATCATCATATTTAAATAAAAATTTACCCTCGTCAATTCAATTTGCACTTGAAAAGTTTGAAAAAAATACTGATATTATTAAATCACAAATTCAAATAAGACCAAAAATAAAAAAATCACAATCGACATTATCAAATTTGAGTGATAAAATTGATGATATATTTATTGATAAGCCAAAAAGGCCAATGAGTGTATTGGTTGGTTCACCAACCAAAATTATTACAGTGGATAATTTAAATAAATGTAGTGGTCAGTCCTCTGGACTAACAACATGGCCATTAAAAAATAAATTATTAAATGATACATCAACAACAACAACATCATCATCATTATCAATAACATCAGAAGCATCGAAATCAACAAGTCGTACAACACAAATAGCAGCATCATATTTAGATGAAGTTGCACGTGAAGAAGAAAGATTAATAAATGCATTAAAAACTGGTTCAATTATAAGTGAAGATACAACAATACCCATTGATAATAATATTATTATTAAAAAACAAAAACCAGAAATTAAAAAACAAAAACCAATTTTAATTGGTGCAAATGGTTTGATAAGTGAACAAGCTGTTAATTTTTTTAACAAAAAAAAACAACTTGAAGATAAAAAAAATATTACAACAGCAATTGATCAAGTTGATAATATACAAAAAATTGATAACACACAATTAGCAACAACCACAACAACACCAACAACGACAACAACAACAAAATGGGGACCGAGAATTAATTCACCACGTACTAGATTAGAACAAGTACCACATCCAGAATTAACAAATCAACAAAAACAACATATTAGAGCTGCAGCAGCAGCAGCAGCTGCGAATGACACGACAAATTCATCATCAACAAATATTAATAATCCAGTAAGACCATTTTTAACACGCGGATCTGTTGCTGAAAGAGTACTTATATTTGAAAAATGTCCAAGTGATTTATTACTGGACAAACGTGGTCCAAGACAATCAACAACTGGTACAAATAGATTAAATAATATTAATAATAATAATACAACTAATGATTCAAACAATACACAAAAATCACAGGTAAATTATTGATTGTTGTTTGTGTTTAATTGATTGTTATTTATTTATTCATTTTTTTTTTTTTTTGTAGTCTTATGTACGTGAGAGAATACTGCAGCAACAATCAAGAGCTTTGCCACCTCATACAACTCTTCAGAGACATGTTAAAGCCAATAAAAATGTTCGAATACCAAGGTAATAATAAAAAATATAAATATAAATATCAAAATGATCATAATAATTTTATTTATTTATTTATTTATTGTAGATTTTATTATCCGGGTGGTAAACCAACATCACTGTCACAACTTGAAGCAACAATATGTAAAATAACAAAAGCATTTGAAAGTCTACCAGGTTGTCGTTCAACAAAATCACAATTCAATATTATAACAAAAGCTTGTGATTTACCGTTGTATTGGAAGATACCATTGTTTATGGCATGTGGTGGTGATAAAAATTCAACAATTGAATTAACAAATTTCCTTGATTATTGGAAAGAGTTAAATAAAAATTCACATGATAAAGCTAGTAAATTTATATATATAAATACACGTGGTAAAAGTGATAAATTATTACCAGAAGATCTTGTTTGTTTAGTTCAGGATGTTGTTGAAACACATCCTGGCTTAACATTTTTAAAAGAAGCAACTGAATTTCATTCACGTTATGTACACACTGTTATTGCTAGAATTTTTTATTGTGTTAATCGTTGTTGGTCTGGTAAAATAAGTATAACTGAAATACGTAAATCAAATATACTTGACATTATTGATTTACTTGAACATGAAGAAGACATTAATCAAGTAACATCATACTTTAGCTATGAACATTTTTATGTTATTTATTGTAAATTTTGGGAACTTGATCGTGATCATGATTTATTAATTGATAAAATGGATTTAACACGTCATAATGATCATGCATTATCAACACGTTTAATTGAACGTGTATTTAGTGGTGCTGTAACACGTGGTGGTATTAATGGTGCACAACAACATTCTGATAAAATGAGTTATACTGAATTTGTATGGTTTTTATTATCTGAAGAAGATAAAAATCATCCAACAGCAATTGAATATTGGTTTAGATGTATGGATCTTGATGGTGATGGTTATTTATCAATGTATGAATTGGAATATTTTTATGAAGAACAATTGGATCGTATGGAAGCCATTGGTATGGAGACATTACCATTTGAAGATTGTTTATGTCAAATGCTTGATATGATACATCCATCAATACCAAGAAAAATATCATTGAGTGATTTGAAAAAATGCAAAATGACATCAATATTTTTTGATACATTTTTTAATCTTGAAAAATATTTAGATCATGAACAAAGAGATCCATTTGCTTCAACAAGAGATCATGATGCTGATGGACATGAGGTAATTTATGAAAAATAATTCCGTCTATATTTATTGTTTGTGGATATTTTGTTTTGTTTTACATTAATTTCATTTATTTCCCCATAGCTTTCTGATTGGGATCGTTTTGCTGCTGATGAGTATGAACTTTTAGTAGCTGAAGAAAGTGGAAATGATCAGAATGATCAAATGTATGTATTTATAAATTAAACTCTTTATTAGTTTTTATTTTTTATTAATAAATTTATTTACTTATTTAAAGGCTTTATGATCCTGGTATTGACGACGATACATATCCACAAAATTTAGATGCCATAAAAAGTAACAAAGAAGCCAACAAAACACGACAATGTTTCGCCAAAGATTATCCAGATGAAACACGTCATGATAAATCACTAAACTTTGACAGTGGTGATAGTGATGATTACGCCGAAAGTGACAACTAATTTTATTAAGATTAATAATCAACAAATATAATATATCAACGTTAAACATTTTTTTAAAAATAATATTATTTTTACTTTTTGTTTATCCAAAGTATTAGTTGGTAGTGTAAATATATATACATATATGTTTTCATTTTTTTTCAATCATTTCATTGGCATAATAAATGCCAAGTAAAAAAAATTATTCTAAATTTATATTTCATCTCAAATTGTAATTAATAATTTTGAAAAAGTTTAATAATTAATGACGAATTTGTTTTGTTTCTTTTTTTTTTTTTTAATTTATTTAGGTTTTATTAATTTTTTCTACATTTTTTCAGTAATGTCGTATGTATTTTTATTTTTTTTTTTTTTAAATAATATAAAAACTCAATTCTAGTCCGGCAATAAATGCGCACGCTAAATCGACTTTTTTTTCTTTTTATAATGACGAAAAATAATAATAAGAAAAGAAAAAATTATCAGCGAGAAAATAAAATACGTGATTGTCGAATTAATAATGATATATTTGAAAAATATATAAATATATTTAATATAACATTAATAATTAATATGTGAGGGGAAAAAAAGAAAAAGGAAAAAAAAGTAAATATATATTTGGAATTTCGTTGTGACAAACCACGGTAGCCGTAAATATATATCTATTATTAATTAAATAATTATATTCGCAGTTTATTGTCTTTCCAAAGATGTAATTTTAATGGTAATTAATTATCATTACCTAATTAATTAATTATATAAACAAATTCTTGTTAATTAATTTGTTTTTTTAAGTAACATGACAACGAGTTTAGTCTCTTTTGTTAATCAAAAAGTAAAATAATAATTTAATAATCACAATTATAATAAAATAATAAATATAATTGTGATAATATTTTGTTGCATTTGATAATTTTTATTATTCATTAAAATTGTTATTTCATATTTATCAATTTATTATATATTTCGATAGATTTATCAAATGTTCACGAGTATCAATTTAAAAAAGGTGCTCAATGTTTTTTTTTTTTTCTTTTATTTAATTTCAATTTTAAAGTTTAAAAAATTATATATTTATTAAAAGGCATATAAACAGTTTAATATTTAACGAAAAAAAAATTGATATTCCTCCGTAAATTAACAAAAAAATAACAACATAAGAAAGAAAGAAAATTTCTTATTTGTAAAATTTAAAAAATTTTATCAAATTGAGATTTTAATATTTCGAAAATTAAATGTTCAACGTTTAAAATTTGTACTTTTTATTTAACTGTATATTTTAGAATATACTTTAAACAATAATAAATATTATTGATAAATTTCAAAGAGAAATAAAAAAGTAAACAAAAATAATTATTTGAAAAATTTCAGTGTATTTTGTTCGTACATAAAAATTTATGTCAAATAATAATTTTGAAGGTCAAGTATGTATGTTTTTTTCATGCAAAACTGTGTTCGAACTAATTTAAGCTAGTCATACGTAATATCTATGTCAGTGAAATTATTACAAACGATACATATAATAATAATCAGAGAAAAAAAAAAACCACATAATAATACGTTTCACGAATAAATTTGTTTAGATCATTCCTCGTCGTAAATTAACATGTTTTTCAAAAGAAGAAAAAAATATACAAATATATATTATTAGATATAAAAAAGTACACTTAAAATTATGTGTCATTGACATTTGATATTTATAATTAATTAATAAATATATTTAATAATAATTATTATAAAAAAATTTGAATACAATAGTAAACATTGGCTTTATTTTATCATCAATTAATTTACCTTATAAATAACATTAATATTAATCAGAATAATTTTTTTTTAAATCAATCAACTATCAATACAACCATCTAAACAGACGAAAAAAAATTCTAAACATATCACTTGAAAATTTATTTAAATTATTTAAGCAAAAAAAAAAAATTCGATTAAATTAATTTCGATTTTTTTTTCTCTTTCGAAATTATAATTTTTTATGCTTTTTTTTTAGTTGAAAAAAAATAAATAATATGAAATTGTAGTCAAGTTGTGAGGTGAATGATCTTTCTTTTGCAAAAGTTAACGGTTAATTTGAATAAATGTATAAAATTAATTTAAAATTTCCAAAATAATAATTAAATTTTGCTAAAAAATTATTTATTATTATCTAAAAATGATAGTTGATTTTTATAATGATGGTGATGGTGATGATGGTGGTGATGATGACGATGATGATGATGGGTGTGGTCGAGAAAATAAAAAAACATCTTCGTCGTTTTTATAATTCAGGTCCGGTTATAAAACTAAACAGGGCAATATAAAATATCAGCAAAAAAAAGCAAGTGGTGTTACCAGCTCTACCACATTTTAAAAATAAAAAAAAAGGAAATATTTCTTATTCATATTTTCCACATTATTATAATCATTCATTTTTTTTCATTTTTAAAATTGTTGTTGTTGTTTTTTTCGTTAAATAAAATCGTATTGCTTTGATACTTTTTTTTTTCATTCATCGATCACTGATATTATCTTCACCGTTATTATTTATTCATGCTTGCTAACACAAATAATTTCGTGAGAAATTTGCAAGAAGAAATAATAGTTTATTCTTTAGGTCAACAACCAGACATTCATCATTGATGACACAAAAAAGACGAGCATATTAATCATTTTTTATTGAAACACACAACACAAAAAAAGTTCACTATTTATTGTTGTTTAAATATTTAAATAATTTATTTGTTTAATTAATTTAGTTGTTGTTTTTTAATTAATTTCATGAAAGATTTGGAACTAGGGGAGTTTCTGGTAAATTACTTGATGAAGGTGATGAATTTTTTGGTTTACAAACACATCCACTTTCAACTAGTACATAGTCTTGACCAGTCAGTGTTACTGGACCAAGTGGTATTACCAAAAATAAATAAGGCACATATGTTTGTGTACATTCACCACGTATCAAATCACAAGCTTTGGATCTGCAAAAAAATTAATTAAACTATCAATGACCATTTAAATAAATCCAGTTTGTTAAATTACATTTTAATTGAATTTAAAAATTATTTTTTTTAAAAAGAGAAAGTTTCCTTTTAATTATTTTAAATCCTTGGATTATTTTTTTTCAGCAAAAAAATGTTTATCTACCTTTCAAATTTTAACAAAATAATTTAAAAATAATGTCAATTTATGCTATTAAATAATAATAAAAACAACAACATACTCGCAAACTTCAAAGACAACTTGTTGCAGTAGGTCAGGAAACTTTTGAACAATTGTTACTGGTTGTCCGCTAGTCAAGCTGACCCCATACATTGGTGCTGTTGTGTTGTAGCGGGTCTTGCAAAGTCGAGCTGGTGATCCGCATGTCTCTTTTGGACTGTAACTACGACCTAAAAAAAAATATAAATAAATATAAATAAATATAAATAATAACATGTACTCAATGCCATTACTTATTGCTCATTAGTCATTCACTCAATGAGACAGCAACAGTTAGTTTTCAATAAATTATAAATATATTTTCATGTATTTAACAATCACTTCAACTTTACCATTCAATTATTTTTATTTTATTATTTTTTAAACAATTATTGGCATGTGTATATTTTAAAATAATATCAATCTTTATTATTTATTTATTTTTTTTTTCATTTACAAATCAACAATACCGTTATAAAATGTTCAAGTTGTTAGTTTAAGATAATAACTGTATTACTAGCTTCTATCATGGATCCAACAATTTAACAAGAATTTACAACAAATAATATTTATTATTTGGCAATACCGTTATGTTGTTAAATTTAATAATTATATATTATTTAAATTTTAACTTACTGTTTCTTGTATTTGATAATGTAACTTCGCCTTTTGATATTTGGTAATTATGAAGAAGCGTTTTTCTCGTTGATTCTGGATCATTTATTCTTTGATTACTATGAGAACGTGCTGTTCTACTATTACCTCCCCATAAATTTTTAAAACTTCTCGTAATAGCTGCTCTGAAAAATTTTAAAAATATCAAACATTTGTTAATTTATTTTGTGATTTTTATGATTTACTGTTTAAACTTACGATGGATATTGCATGTTGTTGGGTCCAATGCAATCAGGTGAATCTGTCATAGCATCTCCCCATACATATTTGAGATCCAAACCATTACCCGCACATTTTTTACTTCCAACTGTTGTTTGTGTTAATACAAAAATAATTATTATACAGAGAAATATTGTTGTCGAATGACTCGGCATCTAAAAAAAAATTAAAACATAATTTTAATAAAAATCTTGGGATAGAAAATTACATTAACTGTTATGCTTGATTACAAAATACTGGCTTGATTTTTTTTTTTTTTTTTGAATAATTTATATGGAATTTAGCTTGGTGATGTCACGTGTGTATTAATCCATGTATATCATTTTATAAAAATATGTGTTGGATTTAAAGTAAAACGACTAACGGTACGACCTTCGGTTCGTCATCTTGACTCAAAGGCAACGGGTCATTGGTTTGACTCAAAGGCAACGGGTCATTGGTTTCCTCCTAACGGTATGTCGACAAAATTCATCATCAAAAATTCTTTTTAATTTTTTTTAAATAAATTATAAACTATATTAATTTTTTAATAGTTGAAACAATTTTTTTTTCATTTTTTTTTTCAATGATTGCTAGACGTATTAGAAACTTGCTAATTTATAAGACGAAAACTTTTTTTGCTTTTTTCTATTTCAAATACTAGTCGAAACCAAACGAAAAAAATCGAAATTAATTTCGTTTATATTTATAATTTTTTGATATATATATAGTGAAGAAAATATAAAATTACATAAATTTATATCATCTAATATTTAAAAATTGAAATGTATATTTTTTTCAAAATTAATTATCAAATTATGGAAATTTTCAAAGGTTTTTTTCCTTTTATTTTCGGACTATTAT
>JAPYYR010001112.1:0-22829 GCA_030523065.1 Aphidius colemani | reverse complement strand
TATTAAATGAATTATATAAAATTCATAAATTAATCTATCCTAACCAGTTTCATGGATAGATTGCCCTCTGTATTTAGCTTTCTTTATACAGGGGTTCTGGAAGTTTAAACCATTTGCACATGTTGTAAATGGCTATACTTTTGTTAACGTAAATTTTTTTATATTTTTTTTTGTTAAAATTCTCAATGTAATATTAGTTTAAATAGAAAATTTACCCGTTTGTATGAAACGAAAAATTGATTCCTTTAAAACCCTTCTTGTTCATAATAAAATATAATTTATTTAATTCATTACTTTTATTGTTTTTATTGAGTCATCAGTCGTTTGAAAAAAACATTATATCGTTATAAAAAAATCATAATTGTCTTCTCACAAACAGCAACCGTTTGAATCAACACCTTTATGGCATAACTTTAGAAGTTTATTTCTTGAAAAATTCCCTCTGCCGTTTGGAATAGTGTTGCCAGAATACGATGCGATACGATAATCCAGGCATTAGGTACATTGATCGGGTCTTGATCACGTTTGGCGTTACGTTTTTGATCAATACTTGATCAGGATTTGAAAAAAAAAATCAGAGCTTTGCTGATACTGTTATTCATTGTTTTTTTTTTGTTTAACCAGAGAGAGAGAAAACTCTAGAGACTGGAAGTTCTTTTCTTATTTTTCGCACCTAACGGGATTCGAACCGACGAAGTTTAGATTGTACGTAGTAAGGGGAACGCTTCAGCCCACGCGGCCACGGAGGAAAACGATACACACTTATAGTTTTAAGAAGTATATGTATTTTTTGATCAAGTTCAGATCAGGCTGGCCTTATTTAGGATGAGTTAAGGTTTCCCTGATCAAGTTTGAATCAAGTTATCCTTAATCAAGCATCTTGATCTAATATTAATCACATTTTGATCAGGCTTTCCGTGTTAAGGCAACATTGATCAAGTCTGAAGTCAAATCAAGCTAGCCTGACCAGATTTCTACTCGGGCAGAAATTAATTCGTTTTAATAAGTTTAAAAACTCATTAGAGTACTTGAGTATAGTGTTGTTAGTTTAAAAAAATTTATTGTGCTCAAGTTTCACATATGAAAAGCTATTGACATTTCAAGAAATTATTCCCGGAAATATTTATTCTAAAAAGTATTTAACGAACATTTTATTTTGGGACTTTTTATCCCAATTCAATCGTGTTTTATCAGTAAAAAACCTTTATTAGGCCTTAATTTCATTTACCTCTATTATTAATTTATCAAATAAATTATATTTGAGTATAAATTCTAATAAACTATAATGAATGCGATAACATGCATGTTATATATTTATATTAAAAAATACCGCAAAAAAATTAATTAGACAAATTTTTGTAATAAAAGTAATATATCTTTTCCAATTAAAATCTAAAATCATTCGAAGTTCTGAAGTAAAACCGAACGGGATGGTGGACAAAATCACTATACTTTTTCAGAACTTTTAAAGAGTATGGAAAGAAAGACTTCCAGGACTTTTTCCGTACTTTTATTTGTGGCATAAAAAAGAACGGAAAAAGTCCTGGAAGTCTTTCTTTGTATACGCTGTAGATGAAGATTACTCATTTTTTACACACATTATGTTCCTACCCGGTTTCAAAGCCTCGACTTTCTAATTACTAAACCTACACCCTAAGGCACTACGCTTTTTCAACATGTTGACTTCGAATCTTAAATTTTAAGTTTGTTTCAAGTACATTGTGCATTAAATTTAAAGTTTTCCGATGTAAAATTCAATTTTGTGCTGTATACTGAAATTCATGCAAAATATTAAAAATTTACAGTACAAAAACCTGAATTTTAACTTAAACTTACATTAAAAATCAAGCACTGTACTTGAAACTTCAAGTATCGTGCGTTATACTTGGATTTTGATGTAAATTTTCTGACAAAAATTGAAATTTCATGTACATTTCAAGTACGCTATGCACTAAAATTCCAGTAGTATACCTTGAATTTCCAGCTTAGGTACTGTAATTTTAAATCATGTACTGTCCTGTAACTTTTAAGTAAGATGATAAGATTTCAATGCACAGTGTTGAAAGAAAAATTCAACTATAGTGTCCATCAAATGCAAGGCAGAATGCTTGAACATACATAATTTTGCGACCATATATATATAACTTTATACCGCAGTAAATATATAACCTGTAGATATAACCTGAGAGTAAACTGCAATGCCCTTCTTATTTATAAGAATAACCTGCAAAAACAGCTGAATCATTTGTACATTTATTCATACAATCATTCTGATAGTTTATCGAGGTCGAGTGGTTGAATACTTACAACTTTCGTATTCATATATCCACGGGTTCGTGAGTTGGTTTTGACCTGAGATAACAAAATCGCGGTATTTTGATGAAGCATGTATTTGATACTTCAAATTGTGTTTCTGTTTGAGAATATAAACATGAAAAAATATATAGACATCAAGTTTTTTGGATCTATCTTTCTAATTACGATCAATTTAATCAGTATATTAACATTGCTATTCTTTCATTTGATTAATAACGCTGTAATTCCTCTTTTAAAATTTTATATTTTTTTCGAACGAACAAAATTCATATGAGTCAGCGCAACTCTACATTGAAAAAGTATTACAAAAACCGGATTAAAAATAAATTTATAATTCGAATTTTCAAATATATCAAATTTCGACATGTTAATGGCAAGAATTTCCGAAATTCTATGGTCCAAAAAAGGGCGTGGTCTTAACAACAAGTGCATCATAAACTTCCATTTTTAATAATAAATAACATGAATTTTTTTTTATTTATACGATTCTTAATAATGGTCATGTTAAATTTTACAATCAAATTAATTATATCTTAATTAGTTTTTTCATAAATTAACTTTTTAGTTTAATAAAAACTGAAAAAATTTACAGAGAAAAATTGATGATAAAAAAAATTCTGGCGGTAGAATTTTTTTGAAAATTTTACATCTAGTCTGCGAAATTATAAGGATTTATATTACCTAAAAAAATCGAAAATCCATTGAAAACTTTTTGATTTATTAATTGGTGATTTTTTGTCTGCGCAATTTATGACGAATTTGTACTACTTAACTGCGCAGCTCGACCGCCTATCGCATGATTCTCGTAGTGGAACTTTCCGTTGCCTGTTTTGTATATAATACACGTCAGCAAAACAATCAATACGGTCACGTTAAAACTTCAATTTTCATGAATTTTACATAATCATTAATTATCTATACGTCACAATAGTCTTGTATTTTATTCAGTTATAAATTTATGATTTTAATTTATCTAAGCTTTTCATGTCCTCCAAACAACGTCAGTTTAGACAATAATTGTCCTTAAATTTTTGTCGAAAATCATCAATATAATTATAAGTTTAAAGAGAGAATATAATTTTAAATATATATCTTTAAGAAAAACAATATTTTTTCTCGTTTTTTATGTTGGTATTCATGATAACATGTAGGTATATTAATGAGCTGATGATTGGCAAATATCATTTGTACAGTCAAATTCTTTCGAGCTCTTCCCAGGTAGAAATGACAGTCAATTTTTGACTTATTGTGTCAAATTGACATCAAATTGATGTTGAATTGACTTTCATTTCTACCTGGGTTGGCACAAAAATTATTAAACTGTATTTTTGATTTAATATTATCATCAAATCATGTATTTTTCATTGCGATGAATTGATGAATTTATCACGTATTTATCATTACATTGGCGGTACCAGCGATCACAATAAAAAGATGAAATATTTCATATTTTTCATACTTTCATATACCATATTTTGATTTCTGCAGAATATGTATATAAAATAATCATTATCTTATTACTGGATACATAACAGTATGAGACTGAATTTGATAGAAAATTAATAGTTCTGCAGTTTTTATTTTTTTGCTGGAAAAATATTTTCTTTATTATAATCGATTTAATTTGAGAAATAATCTATCCAATTTTTACAAGATAGGCTTTATTTATTTATTTAATTTTTTCGTTCGAAAAAAATAATTATATTCTGAAAATTTCAAAAAATTTTGAACTTTTGCCAAATCTTGAAACAGAAAAAAAACTCATGGAGCATGTGATACTTACTCCAATTTTATGAAAAAAGGTCTTAGTTTCATCAATCATCATAGAATCTAGGTAAAAAATTTCACCAAAATGAAAAGCGATAAATTAGTATTTACCTCTTGAAAAAAAGTACAAAAAACAGGGATTATAGAGGCAGGGGGTAGGAAAAACTTATTAAAATTAAAGCAAGTTGATGCACATGTGACTTTACACATTCAAAAATTGATAACTAAGATCATTTCTGGAGATACGAGGTTTCGAACCTGCAGGTGAACTGTGAAATGAAAAAGCTCTCCCCATATACATACTTGTATTAAATATTATAAAACTACACCGTTGAAAATCCTGGTATTTTTCCAGTAAAAACTAAATTTTTAACAGCGTAGACTAAAAATAACTTTTCTTGCCTCATAATTCTCGGATAAAGTTGTATATATGTGGATCCAATTTGTCCGAGTTGTACGGAATATATTCAGTAAGTATATATACGTGATCATTAAAACATGTTCTCCATCCAATACCGACTAGCTCGTTACCAGAGCTTCAATATTTATCTACATATAGACCTTACCCACTGTTTGCATAATAGTGTTGTGTAAAAAAAAATGAATTCAAGAGCAAGAGAGAACAAAAAAATAAGGTCAGAACTGAGAAAACTTGCGATACCCCTCACTTGTTTTCTCCTCTTTTGGTGTCGACGATAATTCTCGTTGTCATGGTTACACCCCCCTGAGGCATCCCTCCTTACGCGTGCCACCCCCGCAACAACCCCAGTTTCAACCATGGACGTTATCGATCCGACGTAGCTCGACATATACCAACACGTAATATTATATATATACTCTCTCTCTCTCTCTCTCTCTCTCTCTCTCTCTCTGGTACTGACAACAAATTTATCCGATGTCCTCAAAACCCCCCCTTGAAATATAAAGCTTTTCTCTCCTTGCAACCACCCAAAATTCCCCCCCGCCCTTTAATATTCATCCACATTCTCTCTTAAAAATTTTATCAATATTTTTTAATGTATAAAAATATTTCATCATATTAATTTCTTTTCTTATTTTTAATTCTTTCAATCAATTATTTAAATCATTTCTGAAATATAGTGAGTTAATTTTATCGTTATTATCCCTGGTTAATAGTATTTTGTTATTAAATTTCAATAACATTAAATAAAAAGACGTTGATTTTATTTTTGATTGTTAAAAATAATTATGAATAATGTAGTTTTTATAAGATTGTTGGTAGATGTATGTTGTTAAAAAATGTTCAATCATTGAATTGTCGTTGATAGAGTTGATATTCTATATATTATATGTAGGGTATATATTAGTAAGAATACTTGTATCACGTTTGACTGAGAATTTACTCATGGCAAGTTTTATATATAAATGTTCTTGTATGTGAAGTTGAGAGAAGAAACCGGCCGGGTGAGGCCTTCAGCACTATAACGACGCGCGTCACGTTCTTTTCGTTTCTCTTTATTTTTTTGTATTTTTTCTTCTTATACTCACGGTCTATCCTTCAATTGACTCTGTGTTTCTCTTCTTATTCAATAATATTCTTGTCTCTCTCATCTTAAGATACGGTACATATATATTGGACCTAGGTATAGCTATAATAGTTATTCAAAATTCATTTTTTTTTTTTTTGCCTCCCACCCAATTTAATTGTCGTTTTAGTTGAAATTAATAATTTCTACAAAGGACTTATTTTTTTATTTTTATTAAAGTGTCTTATCAGTAAACCATTTTTCCCATATGATTGACATGTGATTACTGTCTACAACTTATTGAAACTGTGGTAATATTTTCAATTTTTAAAAGAATTACTCTAATTAGAGCTCATTTTGAAGCTTTTCGCAAAAGCTATTAATTTCATGGGTATTTTTTTTGATCACATTGTTAGTTTTTATTTTTATTTTCACAGTTGTATTGATAATAATGTAATTTCAGCTTTTTGAAAATGGAAACTATGATAACTTTTTTAATTTTCAAAATAAATACATCAATAGGGACTCATTTTAACGCTTACAAAAACAGCTTTAAATTTTATATTTATATTTTTTTGATGACGTAATTATTTTCCATTTTATTTGAATAATTATATTTAATAAATCATAAAAATATCGAAAAAATTGAATAAAAAAAATAAAATTTATGTATGAAAGTGAAAGCTCTTTTCGAAAGCTTTAAAATGAGATCTAACTGAAGTCAACACCTTGAAAATTGAAAAAGTAATCATAGTTCCAATAATTTGTAGACAGTAATCACATGTTAATCATATGGGAAAAACAGGTTACTGATAAGACGCTTTAAAAAAAATCCTTTGTAGAAATATTTAATTTCAACTAGAGCGACAATTAAATTGTGTGGGAGGCAAAAAAAAAAAAAATAATTTTGAATAGGTCTAACATATATATATATATATATATATATACCTTTTTCTCGCTTTCACTCATCACTATGCGGCACTGTATGATCAGACTATGCGGCCGCTCTGCCAACTCTAATATCCTGCTACCAAACATCACACAATTCTGCAGCTATTATACTTTTTACAATCTCAAGTAATAATTATTATTGTTTTGTTATTTTTTAAATTTACCCAGCTAACCACAAATCTCCAGTTTGCGTTTCTGGTAATTTTCCGGAAGTTTTTCAGAAATAGTTTCTTCTTCTCGATATTTTCTGGAAGTTTTCTAGAAAATATTATCCAGAAGCTACTTCCGGAAAATTTCCGGTGCACTTCTAGTATCTGGTTAGCTGGGATAAAATTGTACTGGTTTTTGTTTCTTTTTGATATATATCTTTATTATTTCTCTGCTTATTTGCTAGTACAAATTTTGACACAAAAGATGCATCTTTTACATCTAGTTATTATCGGATTTTTCGGATATTCGGATTTTCTATTCATACATTTCCTACCCATTCACACACCTCATGTATTGAATTTTTTCTTGGTTTTTTTAATTGTTATTATTTGAAATTTATAATTTATGTCAGTGTTTGGTATGATCATTTGAATTAGTTAGTTAAAAAAAGTTTTATTTTTTTTTTTAAATTGACATATTTTAATTAGCTATAATTACTTCGACCAAGTGATAGCTGGACACGTAAACTAATAATGTCAAATTTGACATCTTTGAATGGCAAAATAGATGTCCAATTTTTCAGATGTTAATTTAACCTTTGGCTTTAATGTTAAAACTTCTTACCTTGAAAATATTATAGAAATTATATAGTCATAATTGAATCATGTATGTCAATTGAATATTTAAATAAAATATTGATTCAAGATTAAATAAAAAATGTTAACTCAGCATCTAATTCTTTCCACGTGTTTTATTTTTTAACAATAAATTTTGAATCTTAATTTTCTATTAAAATTTAAAAACCTATTTTATTTACCTGTTTTAATTTTATAAATCTAAATTGATATTTTTTTTTAACTCGTAATTTTATTTTCGAATTTTTTTTTTAATAATCATTAAATAAAAAGAAATTACATTTTTTTTCCAAGTTTTCCGGCTTAAGCACGTTCATTTAATAAACAATTATTTAGAACTAGAATGTAAAATAAAATTGCAGAAAAAAATAAAGCAAATAAATTAAATTTAAATTGGTATTATTATTTTTAATAAACAATTAAAAATTTATAATAATATCTATAAAAAAAATAAATTCATAATTAATTATTTAAATAACTAAGCCAATATTCAATTGATTGATTGTTATGAATATTTAGTGAAATTACTTTTTAAAGTGATTCTTTATTGTTTAAAATATTATATCCACTTGACTCTCGTTCACGACTTGACTCTAGTTCACGACTATTTTATTTTAGATATAAATTTTTCATTAAAGTCCAAACTGATGATAGAAAAGTTGCAGAATAAAATTGAGTTCATGATGGTGCAAAACTTGTATTGAGGTGTATGTGCAGTTTAAAAGTCTGCTTGAACGACGAATACACATTATACGTTTTTTCATTTCTCTCTATATCCGAGTGCATGATGGAAAAATCCAGATGGTGAGAGAGTGGCATGATTATATTTCTTTAGAAGTTGTAGGAAGCATAACGGTATATATATCAAAATGGTTGTAAATATATACATATATATGTAGATGTATAAATATTGTATAAATGGTAGAAATTGTGGAATGTTTTTTTTTTCATAACTAATAAATTAAATATATATATGATGCCGATTTTTGTGAAACGCATTTGAATATAAGTTTTTTGAATGAAAATATTTTTTACATTGCTATTAAATTGATTTATTAACAGTTTATGTTTTATATTATTATTAAACATATTTATAATAATAATAATAACAGTCTTTATTTTTTTATATTTATTCTGTTAGAATCTACAGTTTATTATTAATATTATTTATTTAAATATTTATCAATTGATTAGGAATAATATGAAGGAATTATATCAAGGTGTATAATAATTATTTCTTAAGATATCGTTTTAAGATTTATTATTTATTATTCTCTAGAGACCGTGTCAATGCTAATGTGTACCAGACAAGAGTCGCAATTAGACTAACTTAAAAAATATATATCGACGAAATATTAATTCTTCATTCCTCTGTCCAAATCACACGTCGCATTTTATTCCCAGAAAAATATTTCGGTTACACCATGCATCAACTTCATGTGATCACACTATACTCACATACAAACACACATAAAACCTAATCCAGATAAACAAAACCTATTTTAATTTCTACTTCGTTTCATACATCAGTTTTGTTTTGGTTTTGGGTGAAGCCCTAATCAGACACATTTTAGTTGCTTTTTACCATAAATTTTCGTACTAATTAATTCATAACTTTAAAAACTTCCAGTATGAATAAACATTTTTTTCTTACATATATATGTAAGAAAAAAAAATTCGTAAAATAAGAAAGAATTTACTTGACTGAAGTATTTTTTTTTAATTTGAAAAGACGTTCTTGAATTCATTGAGGGAAAATTTCCTGGTGTGTAAAAGAAGTGAACTTGAATAAATAATAATGGGAAAGATGTAGCTAAAAGACGTTCTTGAATTGAATCACAAAATATAACATTTTACTATCATTAGTTTGTTAAATGTTCAAACTGGCCGCATTATTATTTAGAGAAAATATGAAAAATAAATTATCGATGTTTAAAAGAATGTGACGTATTTCAAACTATATTAAAATATTATTTTTTTAATGTTTTCAACAAAATATAACAAAGACTTTAATTCAGAATTGGTTATCATCGTTTTTTTGAACATTGGAAAGTTTTTTAGTTTTTCAATACCCAAACTGTGAAATATTCTTGTTGCATCGATTAATTAATTAACTTATATAGTTTGTATAATTTTTTAGAAGTTATAAAGATTTTATATGTTTTCAAAACTTAATCTAAATCGCAATTTAAAAAATTTATAGTATTAGTCCTCAGAAGTGTTTTTACACCCATTAGTTAGACGATTTAGGATACGTACTAGAACTTTAGTTTATGCAATGATGAAAAATATTGGGGACCGTTCTCAAAGTTGTAGATACATCTATAAAAGTTTGAGGACGGTCCTCAAAAACATGAAATGTTCTCAAAGTTGTTATTAGATAGCCGTAATCGTCCCCAAACTTGGCCCGAGACATACATATAAATATTAGACCTGTCCAAAAAAAAAAAATATTTTTATTTTTTTCCTCCTGAGGGCTAAATTGGTTCTCTATGTCGAAACAAAGAAAAACCCGAAACAATTTCTTTTTAAGATTTTTTTTGAGCTGGCTCATCGAACTTTTCGGTTTTCCATCTAATTAGCACGTAGACGTATGTCGTTTTGACTTCAATCAGGCATAACTTTATCAGTTTTGAAGTCACGAACCTCGTACTGGTCCCGTTTTTTAGCCCTTGAAAAGATCTTTTATTTCATGCTATAATATTTATTTAAACAAATAAAATTTTTTTATATAGTAATTTGTGTTTACCTGTAAAATGTTATCATTTCAAAAAATTTTCTGGCAGAAGTATTCATAATTCAATTGAATATTATGGCATGAAATTAAAGATCTTTTCAAGGGCTAAAAAAAGAGACCAAAACGAGGTTTGTAAGTTCAAAACTGACAAAGTTATGTCTGATTGAAGTTAAAACGACATACGCCTACGTGGAAATTAGATGAAAATAAGAAAAGTTCGATGAGCCAGCTCAAAAAAAATCTTAAAAAGAAATTGTTTCGGGTTTTTTTTTGTTTCGACATAGAGAACCAATTTAGCCCTCAGGAGGAGAAAAATATTTTTTTTTTTTGGACAGGTCTAATAAATATATATATATATGTAAAAGTTACTTCAAACTTAAGTAAATTTTACTATATTTAGTTAAGGAAAAATTCTTTCGGTAAAACGAAATGACATGAAGATGGCTGACTGGTTGAACAACTGATTGAACCGTCATGTAATTTCAAGTTTTTGTACAGCCTTATTGGTTGATGCTAGGTATGGGTTTATGTAATGTTAATCGTTGGTAATTTATTTCTAAACATTTTATGTTATACAGAGTATTGCTGAGCATCGAAAAAAACGACTATTGAAAATAATGACTGAAGCATTTTTTTTGGTGCTGGTCGATTTTTTTTAGAGTCATTAATTTGTCGGGGAGAATGACTCGTTTTAAAACTCGCAGTATTGGTAAAGCATTTTTTTCAGTGCCCAAAATGACTGAAAATTTTATCCCGGGTATCACAGATAGCCATCCATTCCATCTTGACTTTTTGGTATCATATCTTTTTGAATTTAAAAAATAAAACAGATGGAAAATTAGTGTAATGATAGTTTCCGACAATTTCGAATACTCGAACTCTTTTTTGTTGTATATGTACACTTTGGTCTTTGTACTCTATGTGCAACTTTCTTGAAAAACGACCTCCTCTTGCGGCATATACACAGTTTAAAATGTTTGCTTGAAATTTAACGTACATGTATTGGGAGCAGTTGTACAAGCACATGTACAGTTGAATTTCTTTTAATGTACATTGCACTTGAAAAAAATTTCAACTACTGAACATTAAATTTAAGGTAAAATGCTAAAATTTTGATACACGGGACTGCATTGTACTATAAATTTACTGTATTGTGCATGAATTTCAGTTTACAACACAAAAAATTGAATTTTACATCAGAAAACTTTAAATTTAATGCACAATGTACTTGAAACAGACTTGAACTTTAAGATTATTTTTAACAGTGTACATACATTCATCATCTCATCCGACCACAAAAAGTGGTCAGATGAGATGCGCCGCATAAATACATCGACTGCATGCTAATACTCACGCGCGGTCGTGCCTCGAGATCAGATGATAAGAAAAATATATCTTGAATCTGCTGGTGGGTATATATATCGACTCTATATATACATGTGAAACTCGATGTGCCGCACAAATGTTTGGACTTTGCTCAAATACATAGTGCAACCGAAGGCGTGATGATTTATCAAAAGAAATATTTTCATTGTTTTTGTTTTTTTATTTTTTTTTAGTTCTTTAATGCTACTGTCTGAATTGTTCAATGTCTTCTCTTTTATATCAAATTAGATGTTCTATCTATTTTAATATCTGCGGTTTATCGTAAATTTTATATTTTTCTTTTTGCTATAAATATTAAACTGTGTCGATTAAACTTTTTTTTTTTCTCAAAGTAACCCTCCATTTTGCTTCTTTGAGAGCTCAAAAGTACCCGAAAAAAATATGAGCTCGAAAAAAAAATTTTTGGAACTTGCTAATCGCAATTTAGTTTTCCCATTTGAATAACTTTTATATAGAAAAATAACAACATGTTCAATCAAATTTTATTTACTCATCAAATTTTATAGCTATATGAGGTTGTAAGTAGATTTTCCTGGGAGATTATAAAAAATTACATAAGATTGAGTTGAGATCAAGTTAAATTTCACATAAAAAAAAAAAAAAATTTTCTTTTTTTTCAACGAATATTAAGATTTTCTTTTTTACCACAAACTTAAAAATTATTATAGTTTATATGAATCGTATTTATAGGTTATTAGCCGTAACAAAAAGATCACTTGTGAACCTATGAAACAGGCTATATATTTGATAATTTTATTTCAAAAAATGAAGAAGCCATTCTCTTAGACCCAGAAAATTGTAAAAAAATAAGTCTTGTATATGGCAGCAATAAAGCCATATTTCCAACAATAATAAACATCAAATACGTACTGTATACAATTATAGTTTCCGGAGATGAAAAAATCAGAGCATTTCAGTATTCGATGTTCTATATAATTTTTCGAAAAATACAAAAACAAATATATAAATAATAGTAGTACGTTTGATTCTACACAAATATCCTTGTTTAAAATTATTGTCAAAACTTTAAAAACAAAATTTCAATAATATATTCTTGTAAATATTCGAATGTTAAAAAGTTCAAAAATCCTAACTTTGTTTTACTGATATTTGCGTAATTAGAAAAGATAATATTTTTTGGTTAATACACTTGAGCAT
The DNA here is from genome assembly GCA_030523065.1 of Aphidius colemani. Taxonomy (NCBI): domain Eukaryota; kingdom Metazoa; phylum Arthropoda; class Insecta; order Hymenoptera; family Braconidae; genus Aphidius; species Aphidius colemani. Next base: position 10,242 of record JAPYYR010001112.1, on the reverse strand, counting down.
GATAAATTGTCTCGAATAGTATAAAGAAAAAATTAACAAAATATGTTGGGTAGTTTAGGAGATATGAGATGCTCATTTTTGGTGAAAAATGTTCAATTCATGTATGAAAAACTGTGGCGCGCGCAACGCTTGAGAGCATTCGAGTAAGTATATAAAATAATTCGAATTTTATAAAAATTACGGTTAAAAGTAATCATTCAATTTTGTGATAAATGTTTGATTATGTATGCAGTATATCACGAAATTCAATTTATGATAGTCCTTCATTACTTTTTAGCCAGAATTTTTATGTCTTTCATGAAAAACAAGTGAGTTTTGTCGGTTTCTTTTACAGGAAGTGTAACAAATTTATAATTGACCCTGATTTTCAAACAGAAAAATGCTTTTTAAAAATTCTTTAAATATTGTAATTTGAGGATTACTAAGGTACTTTTTACAACAGCAAGTTTTTTTGTTTAATTTTTCTATTCGAACGTCTTTTTTTTAAAATTGTGGAACGCCACGCCCTGACATATTCGCTGTGCCCGCGTATTTGATAAAAATTTGTTTCCACGCGCTACGAGTTTTGAACAATAAACCGGATGTACACTTTCGGTAAACATATTCGCTCAACGACAACATCTTCAATTTGCAGAAAAACCGCAAATAAAAGCATGCAGCAATAATTAAACTACTAAACAATCACTAATTGGAAAAAAAACAGAAAAATTTTGCGAAAAAAGTTATAGAACTTTAGAATTTAAACAATCGACAATTCAGAAATTCGTTGAATTGAATTACTGTAACAATGAAAAAAAATTCTTTGAAAAACCTAATGCTCTATGAATTCAAATTCTTAGTATTACATCACTATTTTAATAAACTATATGAGTTTACAATTAAGAAAGCTCAAAAAAATAGAAAGACGCTTATAATTTTCAATCACGTTAATCCTCTCATAAACATCAAAATATTTTAAAATACAAATAAAACTTGTCCATCATAAATTACGCCTTATATTTCTCATTAAAACCATAATAAAATAAGAAAAGATATAGAAAATAAATTATTCAACCGAGAATATATTGGTCACCAAAATGGCCCTAAAAATCATAAACCAAGGCTAACATGAGTTGTATGTATATGTGTATAACATATGTGTGTTCAAAGGGTCTTGTCAGATCCCTTATACCATAAATCTATTGAAAGTCAAAGAGAAGGCCGATGGGTGCTGAAGGCCCACAAAATACCAAACAGACCAGCACTGTGCTTGTGTCAACGAACAAAAATAAAAAAAGAAGAAGGAGAATAATAATAAAACGAACGTAAAAGGAGGGCCCCACAGTGGGACCACATATTTTTAAAACAGATAACAGAAATGGAAAGAAAGACAGAGAAAGAGAAAATAAAAATTACATGCAAAGATAATCGAGCTTTTTTATACATGAAAATGTTGAGAGAAGCCTTTCATACGATTTTGTAGCGTTGGTAAAAGACCCCGATGTGCACATTTCCGCGGGAGGGAGTACGGTGAAGGGTATGAAAGTATCGAAGGGGAGAGGGGAAAAGCTGAAGTGCGGCAGTGAAGTAATGAAGCTGCGGGGGACAAAGAATTGCTTGATGTACAAAGAGAAAAAGAGCGGTACGTCGGCGGCAGTGACAGAGGTGGTGAATAAGAGTAAAAAAGAGAAGAAAAACGAATAAAGAGAGTTGAAAAAGAAAGAGATATTGCGTAGCCAAAGTAAAGAAGCGGCATCGTCGCAGTCAGGATATTATTACTCATAAAGTGGGGATAAAGAGGGGTAACAAAAAGGAAGTTAGTATTTTCTCCTTATTTTTGTGATTACTAAAAATATCTTTTATCTTTTTTTATATTATATTTATCTTTGTTTAACACATGTGAGCAATGTGACCCTCAGGCTGTCGCCAATACGTGGTAATACTCGTTGCGCCTAGAATTGTTATGAAAGGGGAAGAGTCAAACATTGTAGAAGGAATTGAGTTTTTAGTGTCAGATTGTATGGGTTAACACGCCTATTCAATTTAATACAGAGAGCCAAACAGCTGGTAGGCAGGACATGTATTCTCATTGGTTTGTATTTTAGAAGTGGTGGTAGTTCGTTGCGCACCCCACCTTATTTTGACCAATGAAAACTTAAATTGTTGAACCTCGACCTCACTACATTGGTTTTTTTATTTTTTATTATTCTTTATTTTCTGTCCCCGTTGCGTCAACTATTTATGCCAACCGTACGGGAATAGCGGGAGAACTGTTTCTTGCTTTATTTATCTTTTGCATAATACGTATGTTCTTACTCTATTTTTGTATTTCTCTTGTTGATTCCCCGCTTTTGCCTGTAAAACAGGCACTCTTTGCTCGGGATTCAACGAGGTTGCACGCGTTTTCAATTTTATTCGTACCAACCGTGTTTAATTTTATTTGTTTTTTTTTTTTTTTTTAAAAATTTACATCAAATTTACTTTAAAAAACAGAGTTAACCCAATGTTTTGGTATTTGTAAAAACAAAAAACACAACAAAACTGGATTACGTGTATTACGACAACTCGGTACCGTTTCAAAAACAGTTGAAAAGAAAAAAAAAATAAATAAAATATCTTTATTTATTATTTACATTTCGGAGTTACATTATTTGGATTAGCATTTTTTTGGAGTTATGTTAGGTAAGTCAAAATTTTTAACTGCAATTCATAATAAATGTGAGAAAATAATAATAGTAAAAATAAAAAAATACCATCAGTTTTTTTTTTATTATTTTTGTCTTTCTTTCTCTGATAAAACCTGAGCGTACTCAATCGAGTGTGCGAGTGTATGTGACAGCCGTCGCAGACTCACAGTTGTATAGACTCTAGTATATCTCTACAACGGTGTTGCCAGTATTACCACCACTTTGAGAATTAAAAGTTACAAATCATTATAAACCATAAACAATTAAAAATGAAATCTCAAAAACAAAAACATTTGAATAGATAACAGTCGTATTGATAATCATAATATAAAATAATCATAAATTTAATAGACTTTATATAATAAATATAGTGGATATTATAGTTAGTAAACGTGACAACATTGCATGAAACTTGCCAACAGCAAGCAGAAGCCAGCAGCAGTGGCGCGCGGTAACTTACACACACACACACAACACTCATACAATCAAGGGGGACAGTAGGGTGGCCTATACACTAAATTATTTTATCTCACTCTAACCAACGGTTAAATTTTCATCTTTGCAATATACACACTTACACTGATATACATGTATATATACAATTATTCAACTCTCTCGCTCTATTTCTACTTTATTATATAGCGCCAGTCCGTTTCCCCCCTGTGACGGCTTTTCATCTGTCTCCCTTTTCACCCTGTTCCACACATAACAAACTTGAGATTTTTAATTTTTTTTTTTTCTATTCTCCCTACTACGGTTTTTAGCCACCTCCCCACCCTCAATCTCGACCACTGCCACGCAATACCTAGCCTTTCCTCCTACCACATATCACGAGACTATGCCTTCTACTGAGAATTCCAACTTCGGTTCACGTACGAGTCCACCCGAAATTACAAGCAGGGGGAAAACGACAGTTTGCGAACAACCGAACATCAGTCTGCCGTAATCCGGTGAATAAATTTCATCTAGTTTCTGTGACAAATTTTTTAAAAACTTTTTTTTTTTTTCTCAACAACAAAAAAAGTACCAAAATTTTCAAGATTAAAAATAATTTTTGAGATAAAATTACATAACTGTATAACGTGTGTTTATAAAATAAAAATCATTCCATTTGTTTATAGTGTAAATATAAATATTTATATTTTGTTCTGTTAAATTGACAATTTGAATTTATCAGTTATTGTATTTAAAAAATGTGTTAATTCAATTAATTATATTAACAAAAAATTTTCATTTATTTATATTATTAAAAAAACATTACTGTGCGCAAAATCAAACCGCCATTTTTGGTGTTTACTGCTAACGAAGGTATATATCGCGGCAGATGCTGACGTCACGATGTAAATTTAATGCATAAATATCCGCAAGGGTGCAGCACAAACAAGTATGAAGATAATAAAATTTTGGGAGTAAATAGTTTAAAAAAAAATTAACTACAGAGACAAGAATTTTATTTATATTTTTTTCAATATATAAAATTGATTAAAGACAAATAAAAAACAAAATGGTTACAATTAAAATTGAATTGTTGTTTTTTGTTGTGAGACTTCATATGAAAGAGATGATGAAAGTTGATACTTGTCATTCTTAATCAATAATATATATTAAAATAAATATTAAATATATTTTTAAAAAAAATAAATATATAATGATTTTTATTACGAACCTTTAATAACTATTTATATTGATGTATTTTAATTTAAACTGTTATTATTATTTTTTTTTCACAAATGAAAGAGCGTGCGTGTCTATACTCTATATGTAGTTGATCGTGCTTGCCGGTTGCACTGGTTTGCCAACTCATTCCAAAAACATTGATCCAAAAAAATAATGATCAAAAAATATATTGACAAGTCAAAAAACATTTTTGATTGTTGAATATAACGTATTTTTTTTTTTTTTTACATAAATAAGCTGTTATTGTTATAATTATATGAATAAATAGTTGTAGAAAATGAATAATCATTAATAGTTATAAAAAAAAATATAAAAAATATCGTTGTTTTATCAATGAGTAATAATTCTGTATTTTTTATTTCAGATGTTGAATGAGTTTTTGATAATTACAACAAAACACGAGTACTTGGATGGATTAATTGTATCAATAAAAGGATTAAGTTTGTGATCATGTTAACGTTTTTTTGTATTATTCAATAATATACAAACGTTGACTTTGTTAAGTGAATTTGTGCCGATAATTGTACCCAAGGATTACGCGAGTTGATAAACGTGAAAACTATAATTATAGTATATCAATTTACATATGGTGGAATATTATTTAATGTTTAATATACATTTTTTTCATAAAATGAATGGAAAAAGTATGTGTAAATAATTAACAGTGATACATGGATTAAAAATTAAAATAAGTTTTATTAAAAGTGGTTGGTTTTTCTTGATAAAATATTAAAATTGGATTTTTTTTAATAACAAAAAGTTAAACAAAAATGGAATTGGGTGACAGAGTTTATGCCGCTGAACGGATTATGAAGAAGAGAGAAAGGCGGGTAAGTGTAATTATAATTCATAATATTGCCATACTTCACGTCACTTTCAAGAAGAAAAATAATATTTTTTTTTGTTTTATTTTTAGTTAAATGTTAAATTTTTATGTTTTATACTACCTCTTGATGACCGCCCATTCTCCAAAAAAAAAAAAAAAAAAAACAAAAAAAAAAAAAAAAAAAAAAAAAAAAAAAAAAAAAAAAAAAAAAAAAAAAAAAAAAAAAAAAAAAAAAAAAAAAAACAATTAATATTTGATATTTCTATTATTATTTATTATTTTGTAAATTTAAAAATTAACGAAATGGATATTTTTTTTCGTCCCAACATTTACAATATTTTTCTTGAATTATACAAAGATGTTTTTTTTTTTTTTCTTTAGGGAAAAGTTGAATACTTTGTCAAATGGAAAGGATGGAGTAAAAAATACAACACATGGGAGCCAGAAGAAAATATTTTGGATGGAAGATTAATTGAGTTGTATGAAGAGAGCCTGAGAGGAAGTGATGTTGTAACAAGAAGACCAAGAAGACGAGATACAAGATACAATGTAAGTAACTTTATAAAAATAAAATATGTTAAATTATATTTTAGACGTATATTGATGAATATTTTTAAAAATATTACTTATGAATAGGAACAGGTATTGGCAAATTTGGTAGTTGAAGAAGAACCAGGTGGTGATGAACGTGTTGGTGAAGATAGTCAAGATGAAACAGGTAGTACATCAGCACCAAGATTATCATCAGTTGTTGATGATGACACATTACAAAGTTCACTAGATGAAAATGAATCACCAACGCCACAAGAATCATCAACATTAAGTATTGATTCTGATTCATCAAATAGTAGTGTTGATATACCGTTATTACCAAGACGTGAACCAGCTGGTACCAAAAGAAAAGCTGAAGTATTAAGTAAGTCTGGTAAAATTGGTGTTACAATAACAACAAGTCCAAGTAGCGGTGGCGGTAGTCCACCACCAAGTAAATTACCAAAATTATTACCACTTAAAAGAAATTCGACATCACCGTCGTATCATGTAAGTAAATTATTATAATAATTATATATATTATAATTATTTATTATATAATTATAAAACAGTATTAAACTGATTAAATTTTATTATTAGAATCACAAAGTCAATGGTAGAAGACCATCAACGTCATCATCATCATCATCAACAGTTAAATCAACACCAGATGAACCATCACCAGTTGTACCAACGACTCCAGCACCAACCATACACGATAAAAAACGTCAAGAGGCTGATGTACCACATGGTCCACCACCATCATTACCAAGACCACCATCAACACCACCATCACAATTAGATACATCAATTGTTCATACAAATAATAATAAAAAACAACATGATAAATTGGATAATAATAAAACAACAATTGCAACTACAACTGCATCTACATCTACTTCTACATCTACATCTACATCTACATCTACTTCTACTTCTACATCTACTACAACAGCAACAACAACAGCAACAACAACATCAAATGGTAATGTTACTAATACAAATGGACACAAATCACCAACCCCAACAGATACATACACAAATAATAATAGGTTAACGCCAATTATAAATGGTCATAACAATAACAATAATATCAATGATAACAAGAATAACAATAGTCTATCAATTATAAAACAACCAGAATTGATAAAAGCCGATGCTTTTAGTCCTTTAAGTAGTCCTGGTACTGATTATTGGCATGCAAGAAATCCAGTTGCTGATCAAGTTTTCATTACTGATGTTACTGTTAATCTTAAAACAGTAACAATCAGAGAATGTAAGACTGAAAAAGGATTTTTTCGTGAAAGAGAGTCAAAAATTGCTGGTATATATTGAATAGATAAAAATAAATATATTAGTATATCATAATATTGATACTAAATAATTAATAATTAAATTTTGTCACTATTTACAATATTAAAAAACCAAAATTACTAGTGTACAATAAAATTGGACAAGTTTTTTTTTTTTTTTTTTTTTGTTTGTAATAGCGACTGAAATAGATTTTGACTGTGAAATATCTTAATTGTAAATATAAATTATTTTCACACACTGATGAAATTAACTTCGATTTTTGACAACAAATTTTTAATTATTTGCATGAATTTGTTGTCATTTTAAATTGTTGTTAGATATATTATAATGATTTTTATTTTTCATATTTTTTTGTTTTTTCAAAATAACGTAAACAAGAATTGGTTAATGGGTTTGTTAATATGAAAATTATCTTGATGATATCCAGGTATATAAATTGTTGAATATTTATTTATTTGTTTATTTTTAACATTAATTCAATTATATTACATGAATATTATTTTATTTTATTCTCTTAATTAGAAAGTTAAAATAAACGAAAATTGTTTATAAATTTTACGACAACAACTTTGATAAATTATTAAAGTAAAATTATAATAATTTTTGTTTTTATACCTGGATACTATTGACAATATTATTTTATGTTAATATAACTTCAAAGTTACTGAAAAAAGAAAAAAATAATTATTATTTTGGGAAAGAAATAATAATTATTTTAAGATTATTTAAACGTCGAATTGCACATTTAAAAATCTCATTAAAAATGTTTTTATTTTTTAAAAAGTCAAAAAAATTATTATTCAATTAGTTGTACTTTTCAAATTAGAAAAAAAGTTGTTTATTAAATTATATATATATCTATATATATATTTTTTTTTTTTTTACTATTATTTAAGCGATAAGTTATATATATTTTTTCAGTCGATTATTTTAATTAATTGTTGAAGTTTTATGATGCAACTGCTGCGTGTCTCAAATTTGGTTTTAAAATACGAAACAAAAAAAATCTGTTATCTCAAGCACGCCAATAATTTTTTTTTTTTTTTTTTCGTTATGTTTAACGAGTTGTAATAATTTTTTTACACCAATTTTAATTACAATTTTTTTATTATTATTTATATTGAAAAAAGTTTTTTTTTTTTTTCTTTTTTTAACGTTGTTAATTGAGTATTAATTAGTCCGATAAATATTGAGTCAAACAGTGCATATCTTGAATAAATAAAAATGGTAAAAATACAACGACCAAATTGTTAAGAAAAACCAAGTACTAATTGTCAACTTTATTTGTATATTAAAAAAAAAAAAACGTAAAAATTTTAAATATAAATACTTTTTTTTTCTTTTGATACATAAATTAGACAAAATAAAAAATCCTAGTTAAATAAAAACAACAAGAAACAAATGTCTGTAAGACACGGTGTACATTCAGAACCAGTAAATCCGTGATATAGTTGAATATAAACGTAGCGTAAAAAAAAAACAATTTATAACTAAATAAAATAACAAAAAAACGAGATAAAATAATATGATGAAAAATTAAAAACAAGAATATATGCATCTTATTTATTATTATAATTAATATTGTACACTTTTTAGTTTTTTTTTTGTATAATATAAATAGTATTAATGTTTATTATTCTGAGTAAATGTTATTAATTCAAAAAAAGAGAAAAAAAATATATATAAAACCGGTAAACTAAAAAATCATACAAAACAAAATAAAATTACATTTAAACAATTTAAAAATTTATTCTTTTTGAGAATCAATGTTTTATTTTAAGGTTCGTAATTCAAATTAATAACATAAACAAAAAATAAAATAAGTCTATTCGAACGAACCAAAGATCATATTTTTGAATATCGCTGTTTAGTTATAAAAAATTTAGATTCAAATCTTTATGTTTATCTGAAAAATAAAAGAAAACAACAATTTTTAACTATAAAAAATAAACAATGGAATTTAATTTTCAATTAATAGTTATTTTATTTATTGAAAATTATTTTTTTAAATAACAAAAATAGTAAGAAAAAACTATTTTCGTTGTAAATTATAAATCTAAATGAAAAATCAGTAAAATATAATCAATTTTTAGATTAAAAAAATAATAAGGTTATAAACTATTATAAATAAATCGGATTTATAAACTAAATAACGATTTTTTCGTTGTAATGTATAATTGTACATTGAAAATGATTCCCATTGTAAAAAATGTAAATACTACTAAAATAAATTTTCCTAAGTCTTTTGACAAAAAAAAAAAACAATAAAATTGAAGGAAAAATACTAAAAGTACTGTAATTGGATAATTGGGTTGATGAATTTGTTTACTATTATAATTTTTGAATTTTTATGCTTTTTTTTAAAAAATTTTATTTATAAAAAAACAATTGTAAATATAGTTTTTAATTTAAAAAATCAAACAAGAATTATTTCTCATTTAGAATGTGAAAAAATTGAAGAAAAACAAAAAAACTAAAAATACTTATACGCGTAGGTAATTCGTTAGATATAATTACAACATTTTGTTTTTTTTTTTTCTTTATTTCGAGAATAGACTGTACTCGTACCTTCAATTATTGTTTGTTTTTCTGTACTTAGATATTATGTTTCATTGTCATATTTGAATAAAAAAAAAACGACCATGAAAAATAAACAAGTGTGACAATTGAAATTAATGTAATTATTAAAAAGCTGCATATATAAAAGTTATGTAAAAATGCCGGTAGTACCAAAATCCAACAGTAATTTTAGTTCTGTCTGGCACAGATTTCTTCAATAAAATCGTAATCTTAAAATATATTTTTTTTTTATTTAGTGTTTTATTCAACTTAATTTAATTATGAGTATTTTTTAATTTAATTATTAAATTATGACTGCTAACGCGTTTTGTAACTGATATGAATATAAAATATTTGCATCTTTAATTTATAGTAAATTATGTTTTTTTTTTTTTTTAAATAAATATGATAAACAAGATAAGATCCATTAACAAGGTATGTTATTATTTCAATATTATTTATATATTGGAAAATGAATAATTGTATTTGTTTATATTGAACACATTCAAAAAAGTAATATTAAAAAAATTTTTTGCATGATGAAGGGGTTAACGTAACGCCATTTACAATAGCTTTCAGTGAGTTAAGAAGGTCTGATCGACGTGGTGTTACACCTCAGCATTTATTGTTCATGGCAATGAAAGTCATGCGATTGCGAGTTCGTGATTC
>JAPYYR010001111.1:0-18112 GCA_030523065.1 Aphidius colemani | reverse complement strand
TTTTTTTATTAACAAAAACGAAAAAACAACCGTAGAAAATATAGATGAATTTTATCGTTTTCAATCAACTTATATATGAATAAAATTAAAAATTATATCTATTTGCTTGTTCAATGTTTCAAAATTAATAATTAATAAAAATTAAAATAAATATATAAAATTAATTTGACTTTATTTATTTATTAAATTGTGTTTTAATGGTTTTTATTTAATAAAATAATCATTGCTATTTTTTGTTTATCATCAAACAATTGTGAAATTATAAATGAGTTATGCATTGTAATTGTTTGTTCTTTTTTATTTGTTAATTAGTTTGAATGAGGAAAAATTGAGTTCAAAATAATAAAAAATAATAATGAAAAGGGACCACCTGTAGTGTAATTTTTTAATAAATGTTATATATGCCAATTGAACGTGAGACGAGATAAAGAGAGGAAGAGAGAGAATAAATGTGCCAACGACAATATATGAGACTCATCTTTTCCTTATCAAAATCAAAAAATCTACAGCGATGAATCAGCAATGAAGGACGTGACTCGTTGAACATTTTAAATTCTTCAACCAGCTTATAAAATTTGCACTATCAACTATGTTTTTTCTTTTCTTTTCTTTTATGTATATTTTAACATCGTGGGATGATTAATCCACTTGGAATTAAAATTTATTTGTATTATTATTATATTTTTATACTTGAAAATTCCAAATGTAATTGAGTAAATTCAGCATAGCGTTTGAATTTATATTATTGACCTTTTGCCACATCTTGATTACCAAATTTGTCCATACTTGAAATACCAGATGACATTCCATAGATACCTCAAGACACCAAGACACCAATCGATTTAGATATAGCACCCTCTAAAGTGCTAAAGATAAAAAATAAAAATAAATAAAAAAATTGATAAAATTTAGCTTCGCTCATTGAGAAAATTTCACATCTTAAAATTGAAATTAGATTATCTTGATTAAGTTAAAGCTCCTCTAGAAAATGAAGTTTAAATTTATCCAAAAATGTAATTATCCTCAAAATTAAAATCAATTTATAAATTTAAATTTAAATCAATAATAAATATGAATATTTTTTACATTTATATTCAAGTTTTATTATTTTATAAATATTTGGAATTTTGCCATGAAAATTAAAACAGCAATGAATGCAAAATTTTTCGTTCAACACCTATTAAAATAATATTAATTAAAATACACATCAGCAAATTTTATTATTCAATAATAATAATTCAACTCTCCATGATATTTTAATACATAATAAAAGGAATTTTTTTGATATTACAAACAATAATTATAAATTTTACAAAACAAAAAAAAAATTTTAAAATAAATTTAATAACAAAACCCATTTGTTTTCTCTTTATTCACACTTCTGTACAAACATATTTTACATAAAAAGTTTATATATGGGGATGTATCTACACTTTGAGTAAAAGACACTCAATAAAATAATAATTAATATTTTTTTTTTTATTCGTGTATAATATATATTTCATTAATTAATGCGATAAATCTCCCGAGAAAAAAAAAAACATAATTATTTAAAAAAAATGAAAATCCGTCTGAGTAAAAGTGAGTTTTCTCTTGGCAGTGAAATCAAGTTAAAACTTGAATTTGTTTAATTGAAAAATTTTAAGAAAAATCAACAATCGATGTTGGAGTATTGATTGGCCAATAAAATTCAGTTCACTTTGAGATCATTATTAATCTTCGAATTTATTGTTGATAATTATTATTATATTTTATCAACAATTAATACTCTGAATTTTCACATATTTTGATCCCTATTTTTTGTTATGTTGTTTATGGCATTTATTATTGCTTAATGACCAATTATTAAATTTATAAATTAATATTGAAATATCTAATAAAAATGTGTCATTGTTTATGTTTTTTTTTCTGTTCAATTGTAAGATAATATTATTTTTATTTTATATATTTCCCTGTGATCTTGAATTTCATTTTTTTTTCTTAATTAGTAACATTATTCTTATTATTTTGTTACTTCATACATTATGTATATTAATTAAACTTTGATCCTTTTTTTTTTTTTATTTAATAATAATTAACATTAGTTGAAAATATTTATATCATTAATAATAAAAACAAGCTATCACTTAAGATTAAATTGAGTAATGTCAGATAGTTTTTTTTATATAATTGACAAATGAAAAAAAAACCATTTTGAAGTACATTTTTTTAATAATAAAAACATCCCTAAAAAATGAGACTAATTGCATGCAAATATTCGTAGCATTCGGGTATTTTGTGTTATAAATATTTTTTAAATTGAATCTACATTCGACGCATTTGTAAATATAACAAAATTTAATCTCGTAGATTTGAAACAATTTCTCACTTCATCCTTTTTTTATTGTTTTTTATTTTATATATATATTTTTTTTTTTTTTGTATAACTTTTTTATTTTTTTTACTTTGCTACTTATTGCTATTTGATGAAACTTAAATAATTAATTATTCATCTCTACTACAGAATTAACAATGACGATACTGGCCAGTTAAAATTTGACAAAAATTCTCAATAAAAATTAAAAATATTTAACACTGGGTAATTGTTTTTTTTTTTTTTTATATAAATATTTTTAAATCCTTTTCATAATATGAACCCAAATTATATCAACTTAAACATAAAAAATAATTTTTATAATTAATAATTATATTAAATATGAAAAATAAAAACTAAATTTTATCAGCCAGAGAATTTTTTTTTCTTTTTAAATACCACAAAATAAAAAAAAATATTTAAAAAAAAATCCTCATGATATACTCGTGTTTGTATATGAGCAATGGTGAGTATTATTTCAACCCCATTTGGCGGCAACTGTATAAAGCGACCTGAGTAATTCAAGTGCTCTTGCATCAGAGACAATATTATCATCAACAATATCATCACTATCATTATAATTAATTAATGCATCATCAACATTTGTTTTAATTCTTTTCAACTGTTTACTACTACGAAATGTTGTAACAATTGGTTCAGCTGATGTTGTTGATATACTTGTTGTTTTAATTTGTGTATCATCAATAACAATTGGTGATAACTTGACACGATTAATATCAGCTACTAGTTCTCGTGATTCATCATCACCAAATTTACTAACTGGCATTCTTAATAGCTCATTTAATAGTTCATTTTTTTCTTCTTCTTTTGTTTTATTCATTGGTCCACTACAATGACTTATTAATAACAATACTAATTGTCTAACAGTAACATCTTTATCAGCTGTTTTCATTATTTTCATTAATGTTGCTGAACTTGTGTCATTTAAATTACCAAACATTTCTTTAGCTTGTAACATTTCATTTTCTATTGTACTATTATCATTATCATTTAATTTTTTATTTATTGTTTTAGTTATTGAATATATTGCACCATTTTGTTTATTATTATTTGTTGTTATTGTTGATGTTATTGTTGTTGTTGATTTCGTTGTATAAATTGGTGATGATGGTGTTGCTGTATTTAAATTATCAAGTAATGAAAATGACGTTGGTGTATCAGTTTCAGTTGCAGCCCATTCTAATGGTGTTGATGATTCAAAATTGTTATTATTATTGTAATTATTATTATTAATATATTGTTTTGAATTACGTGAATTAATACTGTTTGTGGCATCTGTTACTAAATTATCAAAATTTGTTGTTATTGATGTATGAGTTGTTGGATCATTGCTTATATTTTCAATACTTGTTGTTTTAATATTATTATTTGATGATGTTAATTCATGATTAATATGATTTGGATCAATAAATACATTTGTTTCCCATAATTCTGTAACTGGTGATGATGTCCAATGATTATTTATTCTATTTTCAATATCTTCATTTGTTAATTTATCATTTATATTATTTATATTTTTATTATTATTATTTATTGGATTTGTTGATTGTGATGATACTTGAGTTATGTAATTGTTATTTGGTTTATCTAATGAATATTTTTGAGTAGTTGCATAATTATAATTTTTATAATTTGAATAAATACTGTTTGCTGTTACAAGTGATTCATTATCATCATCATTATTATTATCCTGTTTATCTGGTATAATTGTTGTTGTATCATAATAACGTATTCTAAATGGTTCTGTTGTTGTTCTTGGTAAATCTGTTGTTGTTGGTATATCTGTTGTAGTTTGTGTAAATTCAGTTGTTGTTAATTCTTCACGACGATGATTTGGTGGAAATGTTTCCTCATATGATGATGGTGTTGACGATGCAACATAATTATCATGAATTGGATTTGAATTATCTGGTTTAACAAATTGACCATATGGCTGATATGATGTTGAATTTTTTAATAATTTACCAACACGATTATTTTCATCTGGTAAATAATCAGTTTGATAATAATTATCAGCATCATTACCAGATGGTCCACTGAGATTTTGTATTTCATTACCATTTGATGAGTCGAATGCTTGATTAATTGCTGATGCAAAATCTTCAGATGGAGGATCTAAATAATCACGTGTATTTTCAATTGATGCTTGGGTTGTTGTTGTTGCTGCTGCTGGTAAATTGGCATCAGAATATGTTAATGATGTCGTATAATAACCAAATCCTGAGTCATCTGTTGTAGTTGGAATTTCAGTTGTCGTTGGACTACCAATATTTCTTCTTGGTCCAATAAAATCTTCTGAAAAATCTAATACCTCATCTTTTTCTTTAGTCACTGATGGATAATCATCAGATGTTGTTGGATAAATTTCTGTTGTCATTGCTGTAAATGTCGTTGTTTCATCAATATTATTATCAATAAATGTTGGCTCTGTTGGTCGTATTTCAGTTAATATTTTTTTAAATGTTTCAGGATCTTGTAAATATGCTGACAATGCGTGAGTAAATACTTGTGCAAGTTCACGTAATTTTGTATTATTTGTTCTTCTATTAATACCAGCAACTGGTCCTTCACTTTGTTGTATATCTAAATCATCATCATCATCTTCACCGTCATTACTTTCACTATTGTTATTATTGTCAATTGATGATGCATTTTTTAAAACATCAATTGCATCATTTAAATTAAATAATTCAGTGTATGAATTAATTGTATGTTGAGTTAAAATACTTTTTGGCAGCTCAGCAGAGCTATTAGTTTTAAGTATTAATTTATCGTTTTGATTATTTTCAAGATCATCTGATTCATTAATTTTTTCACTACTATTTTGAGCAAAATATAATGCCAATGAGTGTAACGTTGCTGGACTTGATGAATGTGGTATTGTTAAACCATTTCGATTAGCACCATTTGATACAATTGTTGGCATTGTACCTTCCAATCCTTTCAATGATTTCAGCATATTTAATGCATGCTCTTTCTCCAATGATGAATTTGGTGGTGTTGATTTTTTTGGCAAATAAAGTTGTTGATTCGTTCCAACTTCTGGCAAATATGCTGGACTACCTTTAAATGTACTAGCTGTACTTGGTATTGAATTTTGTAATTTAGCAATTGGCTTTGGTCCATTTTTATACTGCAATATACCAGTAAATGTTGGCACTGTTGCTGTATATGTCGGTGGTTTTTGTGTTGTCGTTGTTGTTGTTGTTGTTGTTGATGATGAAGAAGAAGTTATATATGCATAATTTTTAGTAAATGGTACATAGGGAGTTGTTGTTGATTGTTGTATTTTACCATTTTTATATGTTATACTTGTATCATATGTTTTTGAATTTTTAGTATTATTAATATTTTGTTGATTAAAATATTGATAATTTTTTAATGGTTTTTCAGTTGTTGATATAATATTATTTTGTCGTAAATTTGTATTTATTTTAACAGTACTTTTTGATGGTTGACGTACTTGATTTATTTTTTCATCATTAATACGATCATGTGATTGTGTTGTACCAAGTGAATTTTGATCATAATCATTCTTATTAATTAATTTATCATTTTGATATTTAACGATTGGTTGAGTTGGATTACCAGCTGTTTGTCCAACATAACTTTCTTGTAATAATGGGCGTATTGTTGTTGTTGTTGTTGTTAATGGTAAACGTGAAAATTCATTATATTTTTGTATTTTTTCAAAGCTATTATATGTCTTTGAATTAGCATAAGTTTGTGGTGGTGTTATGAGTGATATTGTACTTGCTTCCGTAAAGTCACTTGGCGTAGTCTCCGCCCGTTCTGTGTAAGTAGAACCTGGTGTTGATGTACCTTGATAGTTTCTTATTATGTCTGTTGTGAATACAGGCACCATTGTCGTTGCTGCCGCTTGTTTAAAATCAGGATATACTGTTCTTAAGTCTTGATGTGTTTTACGATAATTTTGTGTCGTTACGTATGGTATTGCAGTGCTTTTTTGTTCTCTATTTTTATTTCCATAATAATAATTATTATTTGTATTAGTTGGTTCAGTTGTTGTGGTTGTTGTTGTTGTTCGTGGTTTAAAAATTGGATTAAATGTTGAGTGTGGAAAATCAGGTATTTGTTCTCTTGGTTTTAATATGTTTTGTGGTGTATTTTGATTTATAATATTTTTACGTGTTGTTGATGATACTGTTATACGATTTATATTATTATTGTTGTTGTTGTTGTTGTTGTAGTATGAATTATATTGATCATTGTATTGTTTATTGTAACGATTTCTTTGTAATACAAATGATGATGTTTCAGCTGGTTGTTGATACTCTTTAATTGGGCTTGATGTACTTGTTCTAAATGTTGTTGTTTCAATATATGCTGGTGTTCCACGATTAATATCATCGTCATTATTATTATTATCTTGATATTGATTTTTTCGTGATTTTGATTGTCTCAAATTTTCACGTATTGTTGTTGTTGAACGATAATTATCATTGTGGTCATTATTCTGTTGTTGTTGTTGTTCTTGTTGTTGTGATGAATATTTATTACTACCTCTTTGTTCATGATCGTTGAATTTATCATTTTTATTATCGTCATTTATCAATTGATTGTTATAATAATTTTTATTACGAGAATTATTTGCTTCTGTTTTATCTGTTAATTTATTATTCTTATTGACAATTGTATCGTCATTTATGTTATTCAATTGTTGTTTGTTATTTATTCTTTTATTATTTTGTTGTTGTTGTTGCTGCTGCTGTTGATTGTTGTTATAATTATTTTTATTATATTCACGTTGTTCTGTATCAGGCAATTGATTTCTTGATACTTGAGAATAATTATTATTATCTCTTGTAACACCCTGTTTACCACCAGAATTTTGTTGTGGATATTGATTATTATTGTTATCAGTATTATCATTACCAAAACGATGAAACTCAGAGTTCATACGTTTTTTATCAGCACGTTTGCGTTCATCTTTGGCAAGTTGTTCAGCACTTTGTTCATATAATTCAGCTGATTTACTGCAATCAACTTTAAACCACCAGTCACATATTAATTGTGATTGTTGAAATATTGTACCATTTGGACATAAAAATGATGTCTTACGACCATTGTCACAGATATGGAATACCTAAAATTAATAAAATTATCATTTTTATTTTTTTTTACGCGATTATTAGGGAAAATGGTCTAAAATAAACAGAATGTCTAAAATAAGCGCTTTTTTTATTTTTTTTAATGCTCACAATAACGGAGATACACAGTGTAAAAATAATTCAAAAAAAAATTGAAAAAAAATTAATTAATAATACGTATAATATAGTTATAGTGTAGTTAAATAATAGTATTTATTTACACTTTAATAGGACAACCTTGAAAATTTTAATTTTATTCAATTTCATTCAATAAATGTTGAATGAATAATTTCCAGGAACCGAGCCGCTTTTTTTTACTTGAATTCAGCCCTTTAAAGCCGGTTTTTTGAGGTCATTGAGTTTCTCGGAATTTACGCACGCGATTGCCCTACTTAAATTCCGAGAAATTTAAATGCCTTTTCTTTTATTTTTATTCAATGAATGGAAATACTCAGCTTTAATATATATTTTTGGGCGATTTTTTTATTTGTTTTATTGGCTGATTTTTTTGATGTATATTTTATTTTAATCTTTTTAATCTTTTTAATGTATTGTAGTATTTTATTTTTATAAATAAATATTATACAACAATAAATAGTAATAATTTTCAAAAATGCAAAAAAACGAGTACTTATTTTAGACACCGTGTTTATTTTAGATCTCCTTCCTCAATACAATTAAAATTTAAATTGAATTAAAAATATTATTGATAAATGTTGTATGATAATTTCACAGTCTTGTTTTTATTTATATATATTTATTTTTATTTTTCTTGTGTGTTATACCTGGCAATTTGTCTCAGTATCACCATAATAACCATCCTTGTGTTGCTTGCAATTAAACTTTGTTGGTGGTATTGATGTCAACATTGGAAAATCAACACCTGGCTGACCCTTATCTACATGCAAAATAAATTAAAATAAATTAACAACAAAATAATATAAAAATAAATTAAAAAATAAATGAAGAATCAAGTACCAGCTCCCTTCAGCCACTCCTTTAAAAGTTCCTCATTTCCAAAAAATACTGAGATCAAAATATTGTTAAACAAAAAGCCATTAGTATTAATATTATTCGATTATTATTTTAGTATATTCAAATTACAAATTAAAAGCCAATTAATATGATAATTAAATAATACAGTTAGATTATTGTTAGTTTTATTATAATGAACCTTGATAAACTTGGTACTCGCCATTCTCTTCTGATGGTGCTAATCTTTTGACAACTTTACTAAGATTATCAATATCATCTTCAGACGCTTCGAGACTTTCCAAATCCAATTCACTCAATAATTCCGGAAGTCTAGCTGCTCTGTCATTTTCAGTTATCTATAATTAATTACAACAATATATTTTAATTTTATCAATATATATTCAATGAATCAAAGTCTTGTCGTATCAATGAATTTGCATAATATAATAATTTTCAATATACATTTATGTATATTGTATGATCAAGTAAACATAACAAAACACAGTGTTTAATTAATCACAATTGAATTGGCAATTTACAAAGTGAACAAAGTTTGTGTTTGGTAAATTGTCCAGATGTGACATGACAAGTATTACGTACAATGTGTTATAACACAAGTTAAATATAGAATTTACAATTCATTGGACTTCAAAGATAACACTTGTTTTGTTTAAATAATCATTCTAATTTAATGTAAAACTTAAAAGTTAATTTAACCATTCCTTTTTTATTTTGGGTGAATACAATTTATTTGTATTGTTTTTTTTTTATATTATATTTTTTTTTAAAACAAACTTTCATTGAGCCAATTAATGATGGGGTCTTTTCATGAAAGTGAAATTCACGTTTACTTTCTCTGTATATATTTTAACTTCCGTGAATTATTGAAGATGATTTTGATTGGCAATTCTGTGAATGATGAATGAGTCAGTAGTATTTAATTTAATTAATTTTTTTTTTTATAATTTAAAAAACGTTTAAAGTTTATTCTCATTAGATCTATCTAAATAAAAATTCATAATAAATTGTAAAAGATAAATAATTATATGTAATTATTAATTTAAAATTAATAAATATATTTTATTATTATTAATACTGTATATTGTTTTTTAAAAATAATTGAATATTTTTATTTTTACTTTAAAACTTGATTATTGTGAAAGCAAATTTATTTATTTTAAAAGATGATTCAAGTACTTGAGTATACATTTGTTGATGACAAGTAAATACAAGTAATCAAGTTTTAAAAATAATCCTCAAGCTTCATTCAATGAATAATAAACACCAGTTTGAATGAAAAAAATAAAAAAATCATTTTGATACATCAAAGAGTAACAGACAAGTATTAAAAAAATTTTAATCAAATCAAAAATTTAAAAAATAAATTAATATAAAAGCACTTTTATCGCAATTTAATTAAATATATTTTATCGTGATATTGATTCTATGCAAACAAACAATACTCATCTTATGAAAAATAAAAAAATAACCCTTGTTTACAAAATAAAAAAAATAAATAGAATAAATAAAGGGATATTGAATTTCTTTTGAAAGATAAAATCAATTGAACATCATGAAAATAAGGAAACAACGAGTATTTTTTTTTTCTAAAATATATACAGATCCTGTTTTCTAATGTTTATTGTAAATTTATTTATACATAGGAAAGAAATTCCAGTAAGTTTATCAGCTCAAATATAATACATATAGATTTAAAGTAAATATATGTACAACTGATGAGTATTGCGATAAACTGAATACCAATAGTCAATACACATATGGAACACGTGATCTTTCTTGTTAATAATATTTATATTTACAAAATAAAAATATAAAATACAACTTGGTTATTTATATTTTTAGCATACAACATTCAATGAAGATGCAATTCAACTATGTTTAGCAATAAAATTTCGCTCCAATTTTATGTTCGATGATGTTGAGCTCTCAAGGCCTTTTATAAGATTCAACATTATTATCATCGTCATCATCATTGACTCGAGCTGAGGCTAAGGGAAAGGCAAAAACTGAATTTGTCTTCAATGAATGTCAAAATATAATTTATATTTTTCAAAATAATTATTCATTTATATTTTTTAAATTGTCATTTTGCTAGGTCAATAAAAAGCAATATTATGTAATTTAAATTTTATTTATCTCTTAATTTTGTATTTTATTATTAACTGAATTTTAATTCAATTTTTCTATTTTCGTTTATTAATATTTTGTATCTATTTTGTCAATGAAATATTCAAGGTATTTTTCTATAAATAATAAATATAATATCAGTATAAATTTAGCAAGTAGAAAAATTACAATGAGATGTGACTTTAGTGAAAGTAGGATGTACACAACTATGGTATATTGCTTCTCTTCGAAAAACAAGAAGAAAAAAAAAAAGAATATGTTGATACTCTTCTGAGTTTTATTAGCACTTGGTGTAATAAAGTTACATAAAAATTTTTTTAAAATAAAGAAATGTGAAAGAAAAAAATAAAAGTATGTTCACATTTTCATGAGTAATAATAATAACATTTTGATATAAATTATGAAAGAGAATATGTGTGTTGATATAATTACATATATCTTCTACTTAAAATTAAAGTTTCAGTGAGATAAAATATAAATAAATTTGATAATTATAAAATTTTAATTAATATGATTATATTAATTGAATAATAAACATATTTCAATCGTTGATATTTTAAGAAATTAATTATTATTATTTACTGTAATTATTCATTTAAAAAAAATTATTATTAATATAATTAGTTGATTAAAAATTTATTGATTATTATAAATGTATTATTTGCTGATTTGAATTTGTATTGGGAATTGAAATGTTGGTTTTAGTAAAACCACTGGGATGGCTTGTCAATGTCGTTTGTAAATCAAAATCAACAAATACAATTTGCATGAAATATGCAGATACACATAGTGCAATTAATCAATTTAAAAAATAAATAATAAACAAAAATTTATTACAGTTATTTCGACAATTTTAAAATTGATTTTAAGCTATTTTTTTACGAATAAATTTTGTTTAATAAATTTAAAAAAACGAGGCAACAAAAATAAGTAGTTAAGAGCAAAATTAGTCAGCCCATTTATCAGTGTCCATTTACTATTTTCTTTAGTAGTTATACTTTTTAGATTATAAAATTTGGATGATAATATTTTCTAAAAAATTAAAAACGCATTGGAACGTTAAAAAGTAAATAATAATAGTAAAATAGGATTAACACACCGTGTGATATATGAGTTAAATGATCGTTAAATCGATAAAGTCATAAAAGGTGTTTATAAAAAAACAAAAAATATGACTATGTATGTGTTAACCGACAATTTCTTGGCAGATGAGTATAAAAAAAAATAATTTTTTTCCTTCTTTATATGGAAGGAATAAAAATATAGTCTTGGATAAAATCCATTTGCCACAGGCTATTTTGAATTGCACGAAAAAACATCAAGATAAAAAAAAAAAATAAAAAAAAAAAATTTCTAGGTTGAATAACATCCTGTTAAGTGTCCTTTGGGAAGTATCATTACTTAATGTAAGTTGACTTTACATCAGTACTTTTAGTCATTTTATTTATTATTAAATAAAATTTATTTTTTATTTTTTTTATTTTCATTAAATATCGACATAAAGTTTTTAGTATATATAGAAATATACAGTAGGTAAATAAACTGAAATGTATTTCGAAAGGTTTCTATATGAGCAAGAAACCCTTTAAAATCAAATAAAATTTTAAGTAACTTTTTAAACTACTTGCAAAGATGAAAATAAAAAAAAAAAGCTTAACTATAGTTTTTTTCTTCTCTTTACACAATTTTTATTTTATTTTTTTATTAGCTTGTTATTGCTGTTGTTGTTGTTATTATAATTCTTTTTTTTTTTTGTGTGTAGTTTCGTTTGGTAATGAAACTACTTTTCAAGTGTGCATAGAACAAGTTTTCTTTGACTATTAGAAATATACATAATTTCTACCTGAGAAATCCTGGCTTATACATGGTATTTTTGTTTTTAGTTAACAACCAAAGTTCTTTACTCTTCCTACATTGTTCAATATATATTTTTGAACATTTAATAGCACAATTACTATGTAAAATATTATATAAAATTAAAAATTTTACATGGTTATTAATAAACATAAACATCTCTTATAATATCATCAATTTTTTCTTATTTTATTTTTTTCTTTTTTAAGCTTGTAGATTACATGACTCATCAATCATTTTTTTTTACAAGTAAATTCATAAAACGATGACAAGTATTGAGAAAATAAATAATACATATGTGCCAAAGTATTATTGATTATGAATGATTACACTCGAATTTATTGAATATAAATAATTTTTGAAAGTGAATGATATCGAAAAATCTTGTTTTATTTTTGTACACATTTTTTTCAATTGAAGATGAACAGATAATATCAAAAACAAGAAACTTTTACTTTCAATTTTTGATTTGTCATTGTTCTTGTATTACAATAATCATGATGATCATTTAAATCAGATATAAACAAAATTTTATACATCAACAACAAGTATTAGTAAATTAAATATTTAAAAAAAAAATTTATAAAACAATAGCTCATCCAAATTGGATTGTAAACTGTCATTTAAACTACTTGTTTCTTTTTTATTATTAATTTGTTGAGCTATTGACTTTAAAATCGACTGCTGCTGACGAATGAAAAAGGAAAAATAAAAAAATAATAAAATAACAAAACAAACAAAAGAAAATTGGAAAATGGTAATAAAATAAAAAAAAATATATATGTAGAATGAAATCCCAAGGGACAGGTAAAATTGGGTACAACTTTTTGCTGGCTTGTGATGTGTATAGGTGTGTAGAATGAAATTGAAGGACACAATAGCGTAACGATGAACTCGAGCGTTACAATGTTACAGAACAATACGAGTATGTGCTATGTGATTGTATATAAAAGTGATTTAAAAATGTAGTAGTTGAATAAGTTGAATAAGTAAAGAAAGACAGATTGTCCATAGGTGAGTGCTGATATTTTTATATCCATGTATATAAATAGAATATTATAGATATATAGTGATGAAGAATAACCACTGAGAAAATTCACTTGAGACAGATTTATATATATATATTTCTAAGGTGGATGCACCAAGTGCAGGATGTCGATGAACACAGCTGCAAAACACTTACAGGCAATGTCGAATGAAATTGCTAAAATGAAATTTATATATAAAATCTTTTTCTTTTATTATTTATCATTCACCCTCGAATACGTTTTTTATACTTTTAATATTATCATATTATTTTTTTTATTTTTTTAAATTTGTTTTACTTTGACATCGCAATCACGAAAAGATCAAATATTGTACAAGTGTGTATATACAAATTCAGAATAGTGAATATGCTTCTAAAATTTTTTTTACACTGTTGACATGAATGTGGCGAAATTAAAAAAAAAATAGAAATGGAGAAAAAATATTTAAATAAAACCAACTCCAACAAACAAACTGAGAGGAAAAATAAAAATATAAAAAATTTTTTTAAACCATCCGTGGGGTGCATATGAATGTATTTTTTTTAATATTTGATTTTTATTTTTTTTTTCATAGAAAAATGTGGATAATATAAAAAAGAAAAAAAAAGAATATTTATTTTCATGTGAAAAAAAATTGAAATTTATATTAATGAGTAAAATATGAAAATTAAATAAACTTTTACAGATTATTTTATATATTTTTAGTTGATTATTGATTTTTTAAATGAAAATAAATAAAGTAAAAAAAAAATAGACTAAAAAAGTAAATTGAATTGTTCGTTGAAGTGTATTTTCTATTATCCCTTAAATTTATTTATCTCACTGTATAGCCAGATTGAACAATGATTCATTTTCTTTTGTTCAGAAAATTGACTCAATGTGATTACTTGTCTATCGGGGTTGGTTGACACCCTTCTTCTTAATTTTTTTTGTTTTTTTTTTATTTTTTTCTTCCCTAATTTTAAGTCTGATATTTTTCATTTCTTTTATTTTATCTTTCTGTCTTTTAAACACATCAATATAATACCCCATTGCATCATTCGACAATTCAGAATTCACCATTGTCTTGCCAATCTGATCAGGACCACAACGGAAGTGCCAACGCTTTGCCAATGCGATAAAGTAAATAAAAAAAAAAATCAGACGGACGTGACCGCCTCCTCATTCGTTATATCTCAACCTGTACCTCAATACTTAATTCTTCTTCAATGAAAAAATAGAAGAGAAAAAAATTGCACTGATAATAATGGGAAGGCAAAAAAAATAAATGAAAAATTATGACGTTATGAAGAAGCAAATTCTTTATTTCTAGAAACAAAGAATAGGATATTATGTTGATGATATTGACCTGAATTCAAGGAGTTAATTGAATAAAGAAATTTTTTTTTTATTTGGATGATTAGATCATTGTGGATTCACAAATGAAAGTAACAAATAAATAATTTTTATTAAAAATATTTATATATGCTTACCTTAATCTCACAATTTGCCGACCTCAGTGTGACCGCAATTATCCCTGAAAATAATAAAATAAATATATTAATAATAAATTAAAAACAAATAGATATTATAATTGAATTTTGTTTATACAAAATCAGATATTTATTCAATGAGTTATTGTAAATAACGAATGTCTATGATAAATATGTTGATAATATTTTAATAAAATATATATTAAACAATCCAATATTATTTGCAGTGACTTTTGTGTTTATAATAATATTTTATTATTATTAAAATTACAAATTATAAAATTTTAGTTTGAAAATTGTTTAAAGTACACACAAAATGTAGTAGTAAATAAATTGATAAAATATTTTACTTGGAGATGAAAATATTAATATTAAATTAAATTTCATCAAAGAAGAAAAGTTTTACATGGCCATGTTAATAATTTTCAAGTTTTGAATGTTAGTTGGAGAATTTTGAGGTCAAACGGAATATTTAACAAAGAACTTGCCATGTAAAATAACATATGCAATTATTGACTGTCAAAATTTTATTCACTATATAAGTAATCATATAGAAAAAAAAAAAAATAAATGAATCATGATTTTTCTTTTACAGTTTATAATTAAAATTAAAAAATCAGTTTTCTTTTAGTTTTATTTTCAAAATTTCATTTTTAAATTAAGTCATTAATAATCAACTAGATTAAAAATAAAAAAATTATAAAAAGTCATTAAAAATAAGTCAGAAATATAATGTACATTTTTTTTTCTTTTGCGTTATATATATTTATTAAGTTTGAATTAAAATATAACTGTTGAGTCAAGAAAATAAGTATAAAATGTACGTGCAATGATGATGATGAACGAACGAATATTAATGTTATATAAATTTACGTATTATTTTTTAAGTATATTTGAATATGAGAAAATATAAGAGAAAAAAAAAGGGAGAAAAATATGGTACTTATCTTGGAGGTTGATGTAGGTTTATTACTGACAGAAACGCATAATACAAACGTGAAAAAATGAAATAGAAAGTTTTTAGATTCCTTTGACGTTTAGTTATTACATGCATTTATATTTTAAGAAAAAAAATTCTAAATAATATTTTTATTATTCCAACTAAAACTCCAGTATAATTGAAATTATTTAAAGTGATTTAATTATTATTAATTTCATAGTTTTTTAAATAAAAAATTAAACAATATTTATGTCAAACAAAGTTGTATAAATTTTGTTAAATTATAATAGATAAAAGTGGGTGTATTTAACATTGGGGCATTAAACCTTAACAAGACTTTACAATACAGCCAATGATATCGCGGTTTTTGGGTAAATACAAGTTTCTGGGTATACATTGTATACACCTGAAACAGAAATACGTACGTGTGGTTTTCAAGAAGGTTTAACAATGCTCAACCCTCAAGGCACAAAGTTTAATATCTGTTACAGACAATGTAATTATCCAATTCAAACTTAATTGAGTATCTAAAATATATATGTATATATACTTGACATTTTGCAGCCAATTAATAATATAAATTATATTTTTTTATTGTTTTAAAAAATTGTACAATTAAAATTCTTGAACATACATAAATATATTCAACTAAATATAAATTAAAAAATATAATTAAAATTAAATAATAAATAATTTTATTTAAATTTCCAAATTAATAATAACTAATTAATTTTTTTTTTTTTTTTATAATTAAAACAAGAGTAGATAGGATATCCTCGAGCTGATTTTTTTAATTTAATTTTTTTTTATTTTTAAATATCTACTTGTATAGTTAAATGTGAGGAAAAAAAAAGGAAGTGTAAATTAGAAAAAGGAAATGCATTGGTGACAGTAGCAGAACAAAACATTAAAACTTGTATTTCATCGTCGTTTGATAATTAACTTCTTTCAAATGCCATTACTCTGGTAAATTTACGAGACATATAGTCGAGACAAATGGTATTAACTGAGACGAGTGCTGACTTTAGCTAGTGTTTGTATTTGTAACGGTACAAGATATCTAGCTTGTTTTTTATTCTTGGCATCAAGTAGATCCTAGAGATAAATTGAATTCATTTGTTCTATCTCTGACTGAAGCAAAGGAAGGGTCACGCACGTCGACTCTTCCTTCCGTTTTTATCTATGTGAGTATATAATATACAGTGTTTGTTTGATTCGAATACCACATAGTAAATTGTTCTCTTTTTTTTGTGTTTTCAATATTTTTTTTCTTCACTAACATACCTTTTGTTGTCTACAAATATTGTAGATTGTAATTTATTAATTATTAAAAGAAATTAGTTGAAATTATATTCGAATTTTTTTTTTTTTTGGATAATAGATTTTAATGGCTGATAAAATTATAAAATAAAAATATATTTTATCAAAAGAATAATAGAAAAATTATTGTTTAAAATAAGAATTTAGTTTGTAAAGTTAATAAATAAAGATGAAAGAAATTTTGAAATGAAAAATAAAAACAATTTAATCATAGCTTTGTTGGTGTCATTGAATATTGAATTTTATTTTTTCAAGTGATTGAATCAAGTACATCAACATTTTTTATATTTCATATAAATATGGAAATTGAAAATTTTAAACTCAAAATATATAGCAGTGTTGTAACCATGCAATTTTTTTGGATTTATTTATTCATTTATTTATTTTCAAATATAATATTGATACGAGGGTTTTAACAATTTCAATTTGCAAAGTGCAACCGAGTGTTACAATCCTGTTGTTTGTTTTATTTTTATATTTCATTTTCCATTTTCCATTCGTGTCCATCTGAATTTTCTTATTTTTTATTTTCAAATGAAACATTTATTTTATTCTTGCTTGCTTTTTTATATTCTGTTTATTTTTATTTTTATTTTTATTACTATTATTATCAACTTACCCTCGTAGAATATCCTATTACATGGTTCTGATCTTCTAGATAGGATCTAAAAAGATGCTATGAAGCAAATTTTTATCTCAATGTTAAGAATAAAGCTATTTTTATTTTCTTGTTTCATTTATATATCATTCATTAAAAAATTTCATGTAATTGTATGTTTTTTTGATTCTTTTTGAATTAAATTTAATGTGAACATTTAGATTAATTTGGTTTTTATTTTTAGGCGTTTTTTTTAATGTTTTATTAACAAAGTATTTGTTAAAAATAATAA
>JAPYYR010001110.1:875-20247 GCA_030523065.1 Aphidius colemani | reverse complement strand
AAATAAACATCTATTTAATATTAATTTGACTTTATTTATTTATTTAATTGTGTTTTAATTATTTTTTTTAATAAAAAAGAAAAAACATCCGTAGAAAATGTGTGTACTAATCTTGTTTGAAATAATAAAATTGGCTCTGTGACTTTATCAGTGTCTGACCTTTTACTTTCTACCCTTAAAGTGATATTTTTTATATTTTTTATTTTTATCATTATCAATCCCTCCAACTTTTACTGAGGTTTAAACCACGATGCTCACAAAAAGAAACAACCAACGTAGTGAACAATTGTTTTCCAATAATCTGTGAATCGATATGAGACAAAAACTCGGTTTTACAATTCAAGAAAATCCTATAGACAAAGAAGAGGCAAATAATATATAAATATAAATGAAGGATTTTCTCGTCACTTTATCCTCTGATTACTATACTACAATAAACACTAAAACTTTGAGGTTGAAACTAATTGATTTGTCGAAATAACTAAATAAAAAAAAATAGAAAAAACTTTTTTAAAAAACTCCAATTTGTCATTAAAATTGATAATAATAATAAGCTACAGATTAAATGAAAAAAATAAAATCAAGGGTTGTAAATTTAGTCACTGAGACAAGAAAATATGTCAATTTTGTTTTTTTATTATTATTTTTAATATAAGGGTAGACAACATGGCCACATTTTAGTAACAAACATGTTGAACAAGCTTAATTCAAAAAGCTCTTCTCAATGAAGATTAAATACCTAATCTCATGAAAAAAAAATTTCTTTTTAATTAAAAACATCAACAGCAAGATATTTAAATTAAATAAAAATAACAATATCATATAATTATTATCATACAAATAATTAAATATATAAAATCTATAAAAAACAAATTGAGCTTTTTTAATATTTTTTTTATAAATCAATAGTTGAGGTTTATCAAAAAGCTTGAAATAAAAATATTCAATTTTTAAT
Organism: Aphidius colemani; assembly: GCA_030523065.1. NCBI lineage: Eukaryota > Metazoa > Arthropoda > Insecta > Hymenoptera > Braconidae > Aphidius > Aphidius colemani. The sequence continues at coordinate 19,292 of JAPYYR010001110.1, read as the reverse complement.
ATATTCATTTTTATTATTTATATTTCTTTGATCTAAAAATAAAAATAGACAAAATTCAATTGAAGTTGTCTTCGATATCTATTTTAATGCAATAATCAATATGAAAAAAAATATATATATTTTTCTCTCTCAAAACATTCATCGGATTAAAAAAGAAAAAATATATATATAAAAATAAAAAAAAAAAACATAATCTTAATATAGAGAGGGATGATTTTATTTTGATATTATTATTATTATTTTTTCACTATAATAGAAGAAGAATAATTAACTGGCTATATACCAGAGGCAAAGAAAAAGAAAAAAAAAAAAAAAAAAAAAAAAAAAAAAAAAAAAAAAAAACAAAAAAACAAAATAAAAAAAAAAAAAAAAAAAAAAAAAAAAAAAAAAAAAAAAAAAAAAAAGCTGCAAAGATTAGGGGAGAAAAGTGCAGCACTCATTGACTGTGTATACTTGAAAAGCTGCCTCGCGGCACGCGATATCTTATTTATATTTTTTTTCGTTTTTTAATGCTCAAATCTTCACCCTCACATTGTAAATTCAATTGAATCATTTAGAAAAAATAAATAAAAGGAATAGCTATTAGCTCTAAAGTTTTTTGAAAACATTGTAAACGAAAAAAGTTAATTTTTAAATTTTTTGTTTTTCACATTTTTCCATATGTATTTTATTTATTAATTTATTTGTTTATTTATTTGCTACATAGTTTCGTTGGTTTATGTTCTTTGGCATATTGTAATTTTATATTTTTAATGGTGGATATATTTTATACATTTGACTATGTGCGAGTGATATTTCTTTGATCGATCGACGTGAATTGCAGAAGCCATTATGATGATGTTGCTATGTGTGTGCGTATATATTGTATAACAATTGTTATGATCCTATATAACTACCCTTTATCACCCCTACTACATTTTTAGCACAAGTAAAATCAACCCCAATCCTTGAGAATTCACAGACATTTTATCATCCCTTTGGTTGTCCTTCGTTTTTGACCCTCGACCATTTTCCACCCACTCTATTCAACTTGCTCGTGTTTGACATGTAAATGTTAATGTTGACGACAACGCTCAACAAAGACTCTCAACTTTACTCCAAAAAAGGAACATATTTATATATATATTTTTAAATAAACACATATAATGAGCAAGCTTATGATATAGAAATTTTTAATTAATTTTTTTATGTATATTTTTATCTAATAAGTCGTGACTTGTGTTCTTTACATCGTTGCGAGTTTTTGTATAAGCTCTTTGAATTTTATTTTTATGAGATGCGTTAATTAAAAATTAATAATGATTAAATAGCTAATTACAAAAAGGGCATGTGTCCATAGAGATGAGCTTTTTTTTTTGTCTTTAGTTAATAAAAAGAAGAGATTCCAACAGCGAATGGGCCTGTCTTTGTGGACATGAGCTTTTTTTATTTCAATATCTTGAACATAAGTCTTTTTGTCATACATTTTTTTTATTTTTTACCCTAAACACTTTTGATTTATGTTAAATGTCGATTGATGGAAATTTAAAAAAACTTGGAGCCTTCTATTGAATTAACAAAATGCAAAATTAATTGCAAATAATTTTGAACGACTTGAAATGAATTTTAAATATATTTAAAATAATATTTGTAATTTTTCAAAATGAGTTATATTAATTGTATTAAATATATATAATATTGTACAGTTTAAATAATTTTCAGAGATAAATATCAAATGATTATCATCAGCTGCAGTGTATATAACAATTGAGAATCTCTGGGGTTTCACAATATATTCTGTTGGAAAGCATAGAGTTACCCAATCAAAACGAATGTCATACTCCATCTCTTTGGCAGCAATTTAGTACCCTCATCTCTAAGCATAACAATTGTAAGGCATGTACCGCACATCAGGGTGTCGAAAAACCCCACACCCCTATATAACAAATAACAATGTCAATGAGACACGAGGTATAGCTCTATAAAGCACCGAAGACGACGCGCCCTAAATAAAATTATATCCCGCCAAAACTCACCACTTAGTGGGGCTACTCTAGAAAATTACTAAGCTGATTTTTTTTTTTTTTTATTTTTCTATACTTTTATTTATTTATTTATTTTTTTCTATTGTGTTTTCTCCCTATTTAAGTCCAAGGGATTATTTCGATTTTATTTGATGTCATTTTCATTTTATTATATATTAAATTGTTTTTTTATTTTTATTTTTTTTTTTTATTTAGAATGTTAACATGTTAAAGTCAATTCAAGCTTGAATAAAAATTTATTAAGAAAATATATATAATAAATAATTAAAAATTTAACTTTTTGAAAAAAAATATTTTTATATTTGGTTTAGTTATTTTTGCTGTTTCTACTTCAAGCTGCAGTCATTTAAATTTAGAGCAATAATAATTAGTTCGTTAAGTTTAACTGAATTAATGCAAAAAAAAAATTATTAAAATAATTTATTTTTAAATGAAGGAATGAATTTAGAATGTTTATTTTTTATGCAACCAAGTTTCGTGATATGTCGCCTGAGCGTTTTATATTTCTATTGATTTTCATTTTTACTATAACAGAAATGAAATATAAAAGATCTCGAGAGGAGGAAAAACGCCTACAGCTTTTGTAGCAATTTTTTACTTTTTATTATTTCATTAATTTTTATTTTGAGCCGAGAGAAATTCAATGAACAATTAGTCAGACGTAACTAAATTTGAGTAGTGATTGTAATCCCTCGAATGGAATATATATATGATATTCCACTTTTATCAATTTGCTTTGGTTTATTTTTTTTTTATTCCATCATTGCATTTATTTCTTTTTTATTTGAATTTTCCTATTCATTTCATTTTTTTTACATTTCTTTTCTCATGCATGTTCGTTTGGTATACACGTCACTGCAATTTTAGCTGCAATCTGTCGCATTACCAGCCTTATATAATAAAAATAACAAAAAATTTATATCTAAAAAATGAATAAAGCCTACATATATATTGTCGCATATAGTCTAGATAAAAAGGCGTAATTATATACAAGTGTCAAAATAAAAACCCGTACACAAAAAATTAAAATACGTATCTTCAAATTTATTTTTTTTTCTGTCTTATTTTGATTTTTATTCAAATTAAATATCACGTGCGACGATTTAAATATCTTTACATTAATTGTATAGGTACAAAAAATGTAAATCCATAGACGAAAAAAAAAAAGCTCTATCAAAAATAAAAAATTTATATTCAAATTTATTTTTACCACAATATTTTTTGCATTTTTAATTGTTTTTTTTTTCGCCTTTTTTAAACAGCAAAATTAAATTTAAGTTAAATTAAAATATTTACCTATTGATAATGGTAAACAGGCGTATCTCCATGGACTTGTGCTTTTTTTTTTTTTTAGTTTTAATTTTTCTGATGTATTTGAAGGTGTGAAAAAAGTCGTATGTCAAATGGACAATTTTTATCTTTATACTTTTAATTATCCTGAAGATACGCCTATTTATTATTAGATAATTTTAAGCAACTAAAAACCTTACGAATTTCGCATAGACCATATATATACGCGTTTTGTTTATCTTTTAAAAAAGAAAAAACATTTTGAAAATGTGGCACTTGTGCTTTTTTATATAAAAAATGCTACTGCATTTATTATATCTATATCTAAAGCATATAATAATTTGAAAAAACCAGAGCATTACGCAGCATTGTACTTGTTAATAAACGAGAGTAGTGCTCGAAAAAAACATAGCAGAAAAGAAAAAGAGTCATCCAACTATTTTATTATGATTTTAGAGAAATGAGAGTGAAAAATACCAAAAAGTCTTTTGTCCTGTACTGTAATGCACATAGGCAAAAAGCAAGAACAAGGGTCAGTTGTGGCAATGAGGAAGACGAGGGTGATAAAAACCAAGGGGGTTTAAATTTAAAAAAAAAATACAAACGGTACAAAGAGTTGTCGGGGTCACGGTAGAGTTTGTACATTATTTGCAGGTGCACATATATATTTATCCTGAAGTAGTTTATACACTTTAGTATTATTTTTTTAAAGCCATTATATGAACTCCATTCAATTTTTCTATGATATAAAAGCCTCCCCTTGTATATCCCAGACCTCACTTAACCTTATATATCCATTGCAAACAATTTACAATTGAATATACACATTTTAAAATAAAAAATAAACATTTTAAAAATAAATTTTTGAGTGGTGACGCCCATCAAGAGGTTGATGCTATTAACATTTGACAAGTGACTAAAATATATAATATGTCTTAACTTGCGGCGCCCAAAGAACAATGAACTTTTCAACGAGTACAAATGCGGGTCAACCATTTAAGTTTATATTATATATATATTTTTTTTTTTAAGCTTTATTTTATTCCACTTTATAAAGATGCTAGATACACAAACACATACACACCGAACAATGTAAACTGAATTTATAAAATGAAACAATAATTGATATTAATAGTTGTTTTATTTTATATTTTTATTTTCTTGCTCGAATTTTATATAGCTCAATTTAGATATACATAAACTGATAAATTAATTTAGAATATTATAAAAAAATATATATTTATTTATTTAAAATCAAAATTTAGATTGCAGATAAATTTAAAAACAACAGAAAAAATTTAGAAACAAACGAAAAATGATTAAACAATTAGCAAGCAATTGGTATTGTAATTTTTCAATTAATATTAATTTAATTTATGATATTTTTTTTTTTACTTACAGCAGTGGATGAATGTCTTGGTGGTGTTGAATACATTGTTAATATAATATTAAAAGTTTTTTCAAATTATTTAAACAATCTTCACTTTTGATGGAAATTCTTCAAGTACTCTCAGTATATTTTGTTTGACATTATTATATAAACAATGTTAATACTGTTATGTGATATTCAATTGTATACATCATTAATGCATACTATGCTTTAAATAAAAAGATAATAATATACACAAATGCCCAACACATTAACACATACACAAAACTTTGTTATGAAATATATTGGATAATCGATTTTCATCAAGTTGATGAGGCTTCAAACCTCAGGCTACTCATATTTCGTTGCATTTTAAACACAAATCACTTGTATACATTAACACAAATTAACTTACAAATAACCCACCCTCCACCCTCCTTTTAATTTTACAATATATCATTTACACATAAATTTCATCACAAAATTAATAAATTTATTGTTTTATTAATTTAACCACTTGAATTTTTAATTATAACAGTTTTTTATTTATTTTTTATCTGCAACAAAAAAAATAAAAACAAAACAATTAACTTATAATTGAAACAACAAAATTTTCGTTTTTTATAAATAAAATTTATCTATATACCATATAAAGTTTAAATATTGCAAATTTTAGTGAATGAAAAGAGAAAAAAAAATAAAAAAACAATTTCTAATTGAAAAAAAAAAGGAAAAATATGATTTTTGTTTAATTTTTATTTGATCGATGTGACAGTTCATAATAAAAAAAAATATCTTTCGATGATTTATCTCATCTCTCATCAAGGGTGAGACAGATTATATACATCCCCCTCAACCCCCTCATTTTTTTTCTGTCTTTTTTTCTCTCTAACTAAACTGTCAAGCCGGGACCCTCAAAAGCAATCTACTCCCGCAGCTGTCGTGGCCGCGTTGGTAACTCTAATAAACCTCTACGTCCAAACCAAATATAAAAATAATAAGAATAATAATGATACTAATAAGAATAATAACAACAAAGAAAAGAGAAAAAAAAATGAATAAAGATAAAATCATATATAATATACTTATTATAAAAGAAAAAAAAAATAAATAAAAACTTTTGATTTATTATTATTATTATATAAATATATATTATAGAATTATTTATTTATGTACAATTGAAAAAAAAACAATTGTTATTATATCTTTTAAAATGAACCGATAACTGTAATAAACAAATGAAGTAACAAAAACTTTTGACCTTCAATTTATCAATTTCTCATTAAATTTCCCTAATTGTTGATAATATTGTTGTTGTTGTTGTTATTATCTTTATTGGCATATAAATACAATAAAATTATTTAATGATCTATCCTTATTCTCATAACAAAGTGTTAATAGTCTTAAATAATAAATAATGTATCAAAAATATACGTAACCTTCAATTTACTAATCCCCTTCCCCTCACCTCCCTTTGCCTATTTTCTCTTTTTTTCAATAGTATTATTTAATGACTTAAAATGAACAATTTATATTTACATTATTAATTAAACAAACTATTCAATTGTATCTAGCAACTATCATAATAAACGAATAATAAAAAGTAGTTGAAAGACAAAAATATTATGATATTTACCTTCAAAAAGATGTGTAGTCCAAAAAATAAAAATAATCTGCTTTTAAATGTTAATAATAATTAATAAAACACATAACAATAAAAATAAAAAAAATAAAGTAAATTAATATAATTGCACTGGCTCCATTGATAAATAATAACGACAATAATTCAAAAAAAATTATATAATAATAATAAAACAATTGAATGAATTTATAATATTATATTATTATTGAAATAATATTTGTGTAAACGCAACGACAACCGACGCTCGACTGAAGCCTTATGCAAAGGAAGGAAATACGAGAGAGCAAGTCAGAGCAAGTGTGGGATAAGTCCGCGGGGTGCCGCGGCTGAAGGGTACAGAGGTGGTAAATGAGGTGGTGGTAGAATGATTGTGGGTGGAAGGGGCAAAAAGGGGGACGATGTAGGTGGATTGAGCGGGTATTCAGCAAAGGGTCGCGGCAATATCAGTGGGGTATTAAAGAGGGGCTGAAGAGGGGAAAAGGATGAGATATTTTTTAGGAAGGGATAACCGGGGGGGCCGGAAAGAGGGTGGGTGGGTTGGGGTGTTGGGTGAGATCGAAAGATACAAGTAATATTAAGAGGAGGTGGTTAAAGGGGGATGGGGGAGGGAGGATAAAGCCGCGAACTGGGATGACGAGAAACGTGTGAACGTTGCCTTGCAATGCCGCATCGTGTGATCTAGTGAAATACACACACATAACAATTCCTCCCAACCCCCCTCATACCCGCCCTGCCACTTGGTACTTTATACACCCCCTACAATGTCGCGATTCAACGAAGAGTAATAACGTTTTCACCACTACATTAACAAATTCTTACCCTTTTCTCTGTAATCTTGTTTTCTTGTATATAAAAAAAAAGTTTAATAATTTATTTTTTTTTTTTATAAAGTTAAATAATTATTGTATTATTTAATTGTATATTATTCAAGTAATATAAATTTTTGACAAATTTTTCTGGTCAAAATAAGACAAATAAAAGATAAAAATGATGATTGTTCGTGTTGGATGGGTGGGATGAAAAAAGGGGGTGGTGATTTATATAAATATGAGAAAGAAAATCACATATGCGCGTTAAAACACAATCCACCACCAAAAAGCATCTTTGTCTGTTGATGGGGATCTAAGTGGGGTCGTGAGGGGACAATTGGGGAGGAAAATACGCAGGGAATAGAAAAATAAATAGATAAAGCAACAAAACAACCAACTTTATATGTGTGTTGTGTGTTGTTTATTGTATAAATGTATTGGTGTAAGATACAACAACGTTGTAACATGTATCATTGTATAAGTTGTGGGGAAAACTAATCGTATTATTGGGCGTTCGTGTGCATTGTGATGGGATACGTGATCGGAAAATAAATTTATACGACACTGAAACATTGAAATCTTCAATTAGCTTTTATTATTATTCGTAATAATTATTCATTATATAATAATTTTAGTATTATTATAAATATTATGCTTTTTGTATTTTTTGAAACAAAAAGTATAATGAATTGCTTCGATAATTAATGATGATAATTTTGGTTCTATTTTTTAATGTTATTTATTTAATGTTCTATAAAATGGCATGTTGGTTAATTTATTTAAGCATATACTTTTTTTATTTTTCATTCGTGTCGTTTTGTATCATTTTATATTTTTAACTTATTCATAAACAGGTATGTGAATAAAAAAAAAAAAATAACACAGATGTGTACATTGCATGCACATGAAAATCAATAATTATCATTAATTTTTCATACGATTGATCTGTTGTGAATGTAAAACAAACACGTGTACATTAATTATTAATGTGTTGTAAAATTAGACAATTCAATTTCAACATTACTTATATATTTTAAAAAAACAATGGTTTAATAATGGAAAAAAACAAATAACTTAGAATGAAAATTAAGCAGCAAACTAATAAAATTGACCTTATTATTAAGAATAATTGTAAAATTAAAAAAAATTAAACTAACAATAAAATATAATAATTAATTATTAATAATGAACATTTAAAACTACAATTAAAACATAAATAGAAGTTATTTTTTAAATATTAAAAATATACTGTTTCAAATATTAAAAAAAATACAATAATTTAATAAAATATATTTATTAATGTTTATAAAATTATTCCATATAAATAATAATAAAAATTCATCTACACAATAAATAAAAAAATCAACAATCGTAAATAAAGAAATTCAAATTTATGAAAATTTAAATTGTTTATTAATTCAAAATACAGATGTCACTTATTTTAGTAATTAAAAAGTGCTGCCATCTCTACCTCGAGTCGTTTTAAAAAGTATCTAAATAATAATAATAGTAATATATTTTGACACATAATAACAACAATAATAACACGACCTCTCCTACGCGCTATCATCATCATCATCATCATCGCGTATTCGCGTTGTTGTTAAAAAAAAAAATCTCTCAAAGTGGGGTTTATAAGAAGAGTAATTTTCAGACAAGCACTTTTATACAACGTTCTTGTCAAGGCACACACAAAACGTGTTTTAACAAATATATATAAAATAGTCAAATAAAAGTGTGTGTGTGTTGTGTATTTGTGTGTTGATGTTAACATCAGCTTAGAAGTTTCTCAACGCGTCTATCATTATTTTTTATTTTTCATTATAAACAATTTTAAAAAGTTATTAAATGAGTATTTATTATTTTTACTCATAAATTTATTTTAAAAAATTTATTTGTATTATTATTTTACAGAGATTTATAACAGTGTGCGTGTATAAAAATTATTTCAAAAAATAATTATTTATTTATTTATTTTTGTTTTACGTTATCAAAGTGTAATAAAATTTAGAAAAAAATTATTGTTATATACAAGATATTGTTTTTCATAAAAAATATTATTTTTTTTTATTAAATTTAAAAATATTTATATGTAAAAATAAGAATAATAATATATTCAATTGACTGAAGTTTCAACACGTCTGTGAATTGCTAACGGGTTCGATCGAGCCCAGACAAAGAAACTGTTGTTGTTTTTTTTTTTTTTTTATTTATTTATAATTTTATTTTCTGGCTAAAAGTGTATATATTTTTATGATAGATAATTTATTAGTTGGATAATATTTATTAGCTTAAATATTTCTTTGTTATATTAATTTTTTTGTGGTGAATTTTGAGTGGTTTTATTTGGAGGACTTGTGGTATTTATTTTCCACAGTCCATGTATAAGCCTAGGCAAATACCCTCGGAGGTTGCACCACGTACAGAACCGTGGAATCTCCTAGTGCACAATGCTGCCAGGGATGGAAAATTACAAAGACTCAGGGTAAGTTTATTAAATATTATAAAATTAGCATCAAAATTACTCCAAAATGTCAAAATTATTATTCAATTTTGTTTGTTTATTTGTTGAGGATTTTAATGTATGATAACTATTGATTTCGGCGCAATGCAAAATATTAATATTATTTAAATGTAAATTATTAAATTCCACAATATTTTTTTTATTTATTTGTTTTTTTTTGGCAAGAGATTTGTTATTCGGTGAAAATAGCCAGCTGACTACGCCTGAATTATATTTAGCCTAAACATATATTTGAACGGGGTTAGATAAAGTGGCTCACAATTTATTTATTTATTTATTTATTTTAATTTTTTTTGTTGTATATTGTTCCTTAAAAATATGGTGAATATTAAAATAATAATTATTTATACTATATCTCAATTTTACAAAAGTTAATAACTATGATTACAAAAAAAAAAAGCAATTTATTTCGTTTTTATATTTTAACGTTTTTTTTTTTTAAGAAAAGATACATACAAGCATATTATCTTTATGTTTTTTTTTTTTTTTTAAATTATTTATAAAAAATCCATTGAGAAGCTGTCCTTGGGTTCATGAACTTTCTTGGAAATATATTTATTTATTTTTCAACTTGAATTACAAGTCAAGCAAACCATGACGCAAATTTGTTGTATTTTTTTTAAACTCTCGTGTCTTGAAAAATTATAAAAAGCAATGTATAATTTAAATTGTTTCATATGAAGTTTATTAAAAATTATTATTACCATTATTTTAAACAATTATAAATAAATAAATAAATAAATAAATTTTCTGAAAATAATAATAAAGCGTTAGTTGAGTTTTCTTTGAAACAAAAAATAATAGGTCAATTTTTTTTTATGAAAAAAATATATACAAATGTTATTTAACCTAGATGATTTTTTGAATTTTTCATAAATTAAAATCAATTGTATTTATTTACATATATTAATGAACAATCGAATGAACAATGTGTCAATTAATCGACATAAACGAGGCAATAAATTACAGGTCGTAGCACCAATTTAATATTTAATTCAATGACAAATTTTTTAATTAAAATAAAATATATAATCATGTGCATAAATATATTTAACAAATCAATAATATTATCAACAAAATCTATATTAATAAATTAATGATTTTATTTTATTTTTTGATATTTAAATAATGTTTTGTTTATTTAATTAAAAAATGCGAATGAATAGCTCTTTTTAAAAAACAAAATACCGGAAATTGTGTTCTTGATTATAAAGATTATATTCAGTTTGTTTTTTAAAAAAAAATAAAAAATCATGAATTTATTAACTTTTCTATTTAACAATGTTGTTTTTTATTTTCTAAAGTTTATTAATTCATAAGTTTCAATTTAATTTGCAAATTAAGTTGATTTGAAATTGAATTTTTTTTTAAATATTTTGTTTTTTACCATTATTTTTTTTTGACTATTTATTTGATTATCAGATTGGCATGGTTTTTAATGTCAACAACAGGATTATAATAATATACATTTATCTTTTATCATTATTAATTATTTTTTTTTCATTCATTGTTCAAATGAAAAATTTATTTTATCTACTCTCGTAACTATTTATTACTATTTCATCATTCGGATATTTTTTTTTATTATTTTTTCCATCAACATGTTAATAATATTAACAATAATAATAATAATTTTTTATCAATAATGACACAATGTAATTGCAAGCAAACACGTGTCATTATATTTTTCTGAATTGAAATTTTTCTCTAGCAATTATAATTTTATTTTTTCAAATAAATCTTATCTTTTTTTAAATACATTTTTTCATTTTTTATTTTACTCATTTGTTAATAATAATTTGTTAAAAGCTATTTTCCTTATTTAACTTATTTAATAATAAAACTTGACCTTTTTATACAAAAAAAAAAAAATATTTTATCGCTAAATTTATGTTAAACGTCATCAAGGTTAAAACAATTATTTCAAATAATTCATTTTTATGTTTTTTTTTTTTTTTAATTTAATATTCTTCTCGTTTAATAATTATTTATTATGGAAAATTTTTGTTAAATCATTGTCAGTTGTTTTCAATATTTTTACATTAATTATTATTAAAAATTTTATTTTCTGTAAATTTTTAAAGTTTATTTTATTATAATTAATTAGTTGTTGGAGAAAAAAATTAAATTTGTTATAATATTGTTGTAATGACAATGATAGTAAACATTATTTTTCAATTAATCAAATTATTAATAATAACAATATATTTATAATAAAATAAATAAAGAATTTTTTTAAATATTTTACAAAACAAATTTTTTTTTTTTTATAAGTAATTTTCCTCGTTATAATGTTGATATTTATTTTTAATTAATTAATTTTTATTTGAATAAAATACTTTTGAATAATCTTGATAATTTATCAATAATATTGATTCGATAAATATTAAAATTATCAATATCATTGACGTTAAGAGTAATAAACTTTGTTTTTTATTTTTATATTTATTTTTAGCTTTTAATAATTTTTTTTCTTTTTTAAAAATTATTAAATAAGCTAGTATGATAAAAAATAATATCAATTTTATTTTAATCTTAAAATAGTTTATATCTAGGCGTAGTATAATCAATTTCATAGATAAAATTGCATAAAAAGTATTGCGGTTTGTGTGTTAAATTTTCCATACTGCGATTAAATAAAAATTTAAATTTCAAAATAATTGAAAATATAAATTATGATGTCATTTATTGAATAATTTTTTCAACATTATTATTATTAATATTATTATTGTTTAAAAAAATGATTTTTTAAATACTTTTTTAACTAAAAGAAACCTACTTTATGTACATTACATCGGTAACCAAAACGACCGACAATTTTTCATTTAAAAGAACAGAAAAACTCATTTTAAAAAATCATTCCGAGTAGAAAAAAAATTGGCTAACAATAGAATTGATAAATACACTTTATAATTACGCGAAGTAAATAGTACAAAGCTTTTTTTTTTTTTTGCTTATTCATTTTACCATCTCATTTAGCATCATTTGCATAAGAGAAAAAAATTAAAAAATGAATTATTAATTTTCTCCATGAAAATTGAAAAATCAAATATATTTTTTTTTATATCCTCAAAACTTTGTTGAACAAATAATAATAAAATTAGAAAGTCGTATAAATATAAATAATATATTTCCAATTTTTAATAATTCATTAAATTATTTAAAAAAAAAAAAGGATAAATTAATAAAATTTGAAATTCTTTGTATCCTGAAGAATCAAATTGTAATTTGAGGAAAAAAAAAAAAAACAAAAGTAGTTGATTAGATGTGCATTTTACCAGTTTGAAAGATAAAAAATTTTGTGATTATTGAGGGAGGTGTCTAAGTGACAGGAGACAAACAGGACAAGTTTAAATTCATCGGTTAATATCGAGTGTTCACTTTCACGTTGATTTTTGCTCGACCATATCATCGTGAATTTCCCTCAGGTAAAAGGGGCTGATGATGATGATGTCAATGTGAAACGTTCAACTGGACAATACAGTCATAAAAAAAAAATTTTTTTTAACTTAAAATCATTCATATTTGCATAAATAACAAATCATTAATTATATTTTTCTTTACGTCAATGAATTTTCGATATTTTAATTTAAGTCGGGTAAGTTTATTTGTTCAATTGTTGTTTATTTAATTTTATAATGAATGATTAATTAATTCGTTTATTTCCATACAATTAAATTAATATTTTTACTTATTATCAAATTTAATTGTAAATAATATAATTATTGTTAAAAAAAAAACACCAAATTTGATTTTTAAAAAATTGTGAAAAAAAAATGAAAGTGCTTTCTAATTTAGTTGTTGTCCGGTTGGATGACCAGTGATGAAACGAAAAAAAAAAATTTATTAATTATATTTTAATATTAAATTAATATTATTGTATTATTTTTTTTTTATTTTAATATATTTTATATTTTTTTTTATTAAGTGTCAACATGGTCAAGAACGCTTTTGTTGTTTTAAAAAATTTTTTAAATACGTATGTGTATGTGATAATGACACTCAAGGTCATAATATAATTTTAAATTATAAAATTATGCATTAATAAAATGAGAAAGAGATAAAGTCTTCAAATTTCTTTGACCTTAGACAATTACTATCGTCAGAGACCTTCAAAACAGTCTTAAAATCAAAAAAAATAAAATTTATAAATAAATTTATTGATGTGTTAGACATGTCTACGGCCTTGACATTTTAAAAATACAAATCAATTAATTAAAATGGAAATTAATTTAATGTTATTTAGAATAATCTAAAACATAATAATTGTAACGAAATTATTTTTTATTTTTCAACCAAATTATTACTCAATGTTTTAGAAATAATGTTGTTACTTCATATTTTTTTTTATAATAAATACTATAAATATTGGACACTTAAAAAAAAAATACACATCTAAAAATAATATTATCATCAAAGTTAGATCATCTAGTTTAAAAAAAATTAAATTGGTCGAGGACAGTAGTCCACTGACATCGAAAATTATGCTTATGTTTTAAATTGCAAAGAATATTCTCCTCAATTTTCACGAGTAAATTTTTTTTTGAAATGAAAATTCATAGAATATTTATTAACATAAATAATTCAAAAAAATTATATACAACAACAAAAATAATAAAAAAGAATGGTTTAACTTTCTGCAGCTTGAATAGCAATATAATTTTAATAAAAAAAAAAATTTTTTTATATAAAATAAAAACTTTGCCATAAATTTGTTTTTTAAATTTGCTTCCTTGAATGAAAAAAAAAAAGCAATTTATTTCGAGAATATTTATAGCAAATAGTTATGAAAAATTGACCATGATAATAAACCAGAATTTATTTTAAATATTCATGAAAGAGATCTTGTCTAATATTTGTAGGCCTTGAAAATAATATTAAAAATTAAAATCATCAAAAATAATATAAGCAAGAAAATGAAGAAAAAAATAAATAGATGTTAAATAAAAACATGATGATTATTTAAGTATATATTTAAAAAAAAAAACTTTCAATTAAATATGGAAGATTTTTTTGTAGTAAAAAAGAAAAAGAAGAAGAGTTTAAAAATAAAATTTAAAAAAAAAGTTGGTCACACACATAACTGTTTGTTGGCCACGAAAAAAAAATAATATTTGAAAAAAAAATTTGGGCCAAATGTGAGTTTGACTTTCAAGATATATATTTTAACATTGAAAAAAAAAAAAAATCTTATTAAAATTAACGGTACACCTTAGAATTAAAACTTAAAAAATAAAAAGTAGAAGGGAAAAAAATATTAAAACAAAATATATATTTTTTTAAAAATATTATCTTGGTCTTGCTTGTGAAACACACACTCAGCTCTCATCACGATTTCAAACATCAAAAAATGATAAAAATAATTATAAAACGTGATATAAAAAATTGAATCTATCAACTTGAATAATTATTCAAAAGAAAAAAAAACAAACCAGAATGTTGAAATTTATTTGTTAATATTTCAAACAAAATTTACAAGTTTTAAAAATATAATAATATGGACAAGTGTGTGTTATAAATTGTTGAAGAGAATAAGTTTAAGTGTGTATTTTAAATATTTATTCAACAACGTTGGTGGGGTTCGAGGTTGGCCAAAGGTGCAGAAACTCAACAAGAAGGCTTAGCTTGCATTTTTATATATAACTTTTTTTTTTCCTTCCTGAAAATTTTTGTTCAGTGTTGTTTTGCGATAACGTGAATGTACTAACGCCAACTCACACCAACAATTATCATCATCATCATTTTTATATATCATAAATTTAAATTTAAAAGGAAAATTGTTTTTTGATTTTAATAAATTATTAATCACGGGAGGAATTATTACAATTGTTAATAACGTATGTTAAAAATAAATAATTAAATAATTTAAACTGTTTAATTAATAAAATTTTAATTTATAATTTTAGGTGTTTTTAGAACACAGAGATAAACATGAAGTAGGACAACTTGTAAGTGCCAAAACCCATGGAGCAACACCATTGGTAATGGCATGTAGAAATGGCCATTATGATGTTGCTGAATATCTCATTGAAAAATGTGGTGCTGATATTGAACAACCAGGCTCAGGTAATATTCCTAAAACAATAAAAATATAAATATTATAATTGAATTTGTGGTAAAATATTATGCTATTTAAATTGAATTTTAAATTAAATTATTACAGTTGTATTTGACGGTGAAACAATTGAGGGTGCTCCACCTCTTTGGTGTGCAGCAGCAGCTGGACATTTATCAATTGTAAGATTATTAGTTAGACGTGGCGCTAAATTAAATTCAACAACAATGACAAATTCAACTCCTTTACGAGCAGCATGCTTTGATGGACACTTTGAAATTGTTAAATATCTTGTACAAAATGGTGCACGTAAGTTGAAAAATTAAATAAATAAATAATAAATTGTAAAATTTAATTAATTAATATTCAAATTATTTAGATATTGAAGCTGTTAATCGTCATGGTCATACATGTTTAATGATTGCATGTTATCGTGGTCATGTTAAAATAGCAAAATTTTTACTTGCATTAAAAGCTGATCCAAATCGTAAATCAGTAAAAGGTAATACAGCACTTCATGATTGTGCTGAAAGTGGTTCACTTGAAATACTAAAAATATTATTAGAACACGGAGCTAAAATGGATGTTGATTCATATGGTATGACACCATTATTAGCAGCAGCTGTTGCTGGGCATACACATATTGTTGAGCATTTAATTGAAAAAAATAATTTAGTTACAAGAAAAGAACGTATTGATGCATTAGAATTATTAGGTGCAACATATGTTGATAAAAAACGTGATATGATATTGGCATTAGAATTTTGGAAACGTGCTATGGAAGATAGATATAATAATAACAACAACAATAATAATA
Organism: Aphidius colemani; assembly: GCA_030523065.1. Taxonomy (NCBI): domain Eukaryota; kingdom Metazoa; phylum Arthropoda; class Insecta; order Hymenoptera; family Braconidae; genus Aphidius; species Aphidius colemani. The sequence goes on along the minus strand of JAPYYR010001110.1, from coordinate 2,762 downwards.
TTACTAACAACAATGATAATGATGTTAATATTGTTATTGAAAAACCAAAAAAATCAACAATTGTTGCTGCATATGATTATGCTAAAGAAGTAATTGATATTGATGAACTTGATGAGCTACTTGCTGATCCAGATGGCATGAGAATGCAAGCATTAGTTATTAGAGAAAGAATATTAGGACCAGCACATCCAGATACAAGTTATTATATCAGATATCGTGGTGCAATTTATGCTGATGCTGGTAAATTTGATAGATGTATTGAATTATGGAATTATGCATTAGATATGCAACAAAGTATGCTTGAGCCATTAAATCCAATGACACAATCTTCATTATTTAGTTTTATTGAATTATTTAGTTTTATGGTTGGTGAAGAGGGTAGACAAACTGGTAGAGGACGTAGAATACCACCTGTACAACGTGATGATCTTATGAGAGTATTTAAAAAATCTGTAAGTAATAATTAATCTGTAAAAATAATTAATTTTTTAATAAATTAATAAATTGTATTTTTATTTAATTTTATTTGAAAAAAACAACAATTAGATAATGGAAGTTAAATTGGGTAAACAAATGGTTGATGATGGACCAGTATCAGAAAGTGATTTAACAAATTTAAATAGAATCCTTGTGATTGCACTTCATCTTGCTTGTTTATTAACGAGAAATACACCAACACGTGATAGCGAAGAGTATATTGATCTTCATCGTGCATTGCATGAACTTGTAAGAATAAATGCCAAGGATAAAGAGGTAATAAATAATATTTAAATCATTAAGAAATATATATAACTTGTATAATTTATTTCAGGGAAGAGATGTTTTACAAATGACTCATAATGCTGATGCTGCAACTGTTGATACTAGTAGCTATGCAGCATGTAAATTAACATCACCAAAATTAACAAGTGCATTATTAGAAGCTGGTGCAAATCCAAATCTAACTGATTATGATGGTAATACTGCACTTCATTTAAGTGCAACTGCACATCCAAGTAGAATTGATCTTGCTAAAATATTATTGGATAATGGCGCTCATATTGATACGGTTAATAAGAAAAATCAAAATTTTGAAAGTTTATTAAATAATAAACAACGTTTTGATTCAATTAATCCAATTAAATATACAAGTCTTATGTGTTTAGCTGCTCGTGTTATTGTCAAATCTAAAATTAATATCAACAGGGTACCGCGACATCTTCGGGTTTTTGTTCTTCAGCATTAGAAAATTTTATTTAGCTGAAATTATCACGATAAATATTATATTCTAGTCCGGCTATTATTATTTTTTTTTTTTTTTATTTTGTGTCGAAATTTTAATAAAAATTTACACGATTATTTTTACAATGAAAAATCATTAAAAGATAGAAAAAAAAAATTATCAATAAAAAGCTGAATGTGTATTTTTGTTTTGTTAAATAAATTTTTTAATAATTTTATTTTGTGGCCGGAAATGCAAAAAGAATATGAATAATTTTATTCTTTATTTTATATGATTATTCAAGAAAGGCATCCAAGCTTTTGTGTGTAGAACTGATTTAATGTGGATTGTGATAAACATAGTTATTATTAAAAAATTAATAAACGTCAGAAAAATTAAATTAAAATTAAATTCACACAGTTACGCACGAGAGAGCTTTTGATGATTTGTTGAAATTTTTAAACATAAAAAATGCACATTATTTCATTTTATAACTTTAGAAAGCAATTTTAGGCGTTGCCGGAATTACGCTGTTGTCTTGTAAATTTAACAAAGTTTTTTTGTAAATGCATCAGAATAATAATATCATAAATAAAATTGATAGAAAAAATAATTAAAACACAATTAAATAAATAAATAAAGTCAAATTAATATTATATATATGTTTATTTTTATTAATTATTTAT